>PRKT01000280.1:480990-525536 GCA_003671525.1 Saccostrea glomerata
ACTTTCTTCAGATTGAACAAAGCAAATATGGCTTCTACTGATAATTACAGGAAGTTTGTTACACAAAGAAAATTATATTTTGAAAAATAATTTTTCTAAATTACTTTTTTTTATCAAGTTCACACTATATTAATATTCCCAATAAACCAGGTTCTATCATTTAAAATTATTGGTAATATAGGATTCTGAGTATTTTAAACCAAACGTGTATCTATTTTGATATTAATTAAATGGACATTATATGCAAGGTGTTACTGGTCAAGTGGGTCAGCACTCGCCCCACAATCCAAAGGTCCCCGGATCAAACACCAGCACGGGCAACACTTTTTACTGATAAAATTTATTTTATTATGTTTATATTTAATATACTACCTTACATTTTTATATTTGATAACTAATCCTATATTATTATTTTTTTTTTAATTAAAACACTATCTTACACTTATAAACCGAGACCCCGTGTCAGTGGTAGGCGTCGGCACGATGAAGATACCTCACTGCTAAATGGCCCTAAGTGCCGAGTAAGGGTCAAAATGTGAAGCCCTTCACCGGCATTCGGTGACGTTTCCATGTGAGTGAAAAATTCTCAAAAGGGACGTTAAACAATATACAATCAATCAATCTTAAGGTCAAGATTTAGTAAATGAAAGGTGCCTACAGATTTATCAAACTTGAGAAATAAATTCCTTTATTGATGCTTTACAACATTAGATTGGTCAAATAAGGTGTTTCGGGGCATAATTTGTAGGCAAACAAGATGAAAAACTGTATTTTAGACTGTCATTTTCAATGAAAAATTAAGAAAAATAACCATGAATATGGGAGTTTTTTTCGTATTCGGCAAAGGAAATGTATCCAGATTGCCTACAGTCTATCAGTAAACGGTGATTAGTACGTTCATGGCCTCTTCTTTAAATCAATAAATCAAATTTAATATAGGTATCCGGTTTACTTTTCTTATGATTTCAAATTGAATGACATGAAAATAACACATTTTCTATATAATTCTGCTAGTGCCGTAAAGTACGGGAAAAAGAAAGTTGAAATTGATTATGACGTCATAATGGATCTAGCACCTAAAAATTAGTCTCAAGTTATTTACTAGATCTTGACCTTAAGCTGGATGGTTGGTATGTGATTACAACGATGAGTGTACCAAGCAACATAATATGTTCATAATTTTTTTTTTATTTTATTAAATTTAAATTAATATGAATTGTAATTGTAAGACTATAAAATAATCTGCTAATAAAAATATTTATTTGATTCCTTTTATAGATGGAGAAACAATTAGAATCCCAGTGTAAGAGGATGTGTGTTGCATCAATAGAATTAGGAACCAAATTTTCAGGATTTGCATTCTCATTGAAAAGCAACTGGAAGAAAATTCATTCATTTCACCTACAAAATGCAGAATCTTTGGTACCAACTGTTTTGCTACTTAATCCTGACATGACATTTAATTCCTTTGGATTTGAGGCTAAAAATATCTATCTAGACCTTAAAGAGGATAAGGAAGACAGCAGCTATTACTACTTTCCTGATTTTATGGGCACGATTCTACAGGTATTTTTTTTCTGCTTTATTGTCTACCTCACAAGTCTGTGTGATTCACACACCAATAACTCACACAAACCTTTAAAACATTCCTTAAATAATCTAATTTTTGTTATAGCACGCCATTTGATTGGATAAAAGATTTTATCCATTTTGTATAACATAACTTGCCCACGTCACAATGAGTGAGTTACGTCAAAAACGTATTACTCCGCTTTACGTTACTTTTTTAAATATGCTATATTTGAAGCCTTTTCCGGAGGATAAATTGTCTTATTGTCTACACTGAAAATAAATTATAAGGAATGAAGCTTACTTCAACGCGAAGCGGTTTATAAAGCGTAAACTGGCCCAAGTTATGTTATATCGTATAACAAAAGTTGAAATAAGCTTCATTCCTTAAATATTTACATTGGCTGTGCATTTCTACTAAACAAACCGTGAAAATGATTTGAAAACCATTTCCGTGTTTACTCACGTGTAGAAATATACACGGAAAAATGTGCGTTAACGTGACGTCACAATAAGTCTGCAGCTACGTTAGTAAAATTACGATATAGGACAGCGAGAAACTCAAATTTATTGATTATATTTTAGTTGCTTCAAGGCATGTAAAATGTAAGTTTTATGAATGTTTTTAAGGTTAGTGTGAATTATTGGTGTGTGAATCACAAAGACTGCACGTAGGCATATATATTTTTCATGAAGCGCTAGCGCGATTCATGAAATATGCCTACGCGACAAGTAGGTGTGATTCACACACCAATAACTCACACAGAACTAAAAAAAACATCATATAATTACAACTTATTAACTTGTACTAAATATCATTTCGGTCTAAACTCACAAGTAGAAATATACACGGAGAAAAGTGCGTTTACGTGACGTCACAATGAATCGACAGCGACGTTAGTTAAAGTATAGCGATATAGGACAGCAAGAAATTCAAACATTGAATATATTTTTTATGCTTTTTGACATTCCAAATGTAAATATAAGGAATTTTTAAAGTTTAGTTTGAATTATTGGTGTATGAATCACACAGACTTGCACGTAGGCATACTTTTCATATGCCTACGTGACAGGTCTGTGTGAATCACATACCAATATTCACATTAACTTAAGAACACTCCTTTAATAAAAACTCTTCGTATGAACAGTGCATCAATTTCGTAATTTTTATAACTAAGCTCAGATATGCCATATGTAACTTTAACATTTCATTTAGAATCCTTCACCCAAACTCGAAATCAGAGATGTTCGCTGGAAGAGCATAGCTGCTGAACGCCTGCTCAAAATGGCTGTTGAATATTTCCTGAATAAAATGATCTCCTATTGGAAAATGAAGTTTCCAGATTTCAGGATGAATGATATCGACGTTGTTTTTGTAATACCATCGATGAGAAACCATGCATTAGAGAATGTTATGACAGATTCTGCTATACAGGTACATAATACGAGAAGAAAATACAAAAATCCTTTGTAAATACAAAAATCCTTTGTAAATCTGAATTGCTTTCAATTTAAATCTTCAGAAGCTTTACAATAATGTACATGTATATACTGTACAGCGGAACCATAGCAACAGTGATGATGACGTCGAAGTAGGCTGTCTATAGATAATACTTCAACCTGGAATAAAGTTTAAGGAAATCACAGGCAGTTTTTATAATTTCGTCTGTTTATCCTCTCTAAAGTATATTGTTGATTCCTCGGTATGAATTCATCGTCATTCTCGCCTCGTATTCTTAAAAGTAACTGATAGGTGATACCAGTTGCCCTTTTGCGATGTTCTTGTGTCGAAAGATGGTACCAGTTTAGATATATGGTTATTTACTGCAAGCCAACAGATACACATCGAGAACTGCCTTCGTGATCGTGCCATCACCACCTTAGTTTATTAAATCAACCAAACCGTATAATCTCGCAAAAAGACTTGTACTGTTTATTCCTCGAAAGTTAAGGACAGATGATACATGTACGTATACGTTCCTCAATAAAACATAATTTTCCCCAAAAAATTTTGTCAATGAAATATTGCTGTTAAAAAGTTATCTCACAAAAAATAGGGTACCTTCCCATGCATTTGTGCAAGATACCATCGGATTGTGTACACCGTACCTTATATAAGTCTTTTTGGAAAAATATTACGGTAGTTTTCATTATCACATTTTTGGTGTTTTAATTTTAAAAATACAATAAGAAACCGGTTTAGAAATTAGAAGTATCTCAAATTTTGACTAGTTGCATTCATTACAAGAATATCCAAAAGAAATATTTGAAGAACATATCGTCTGACCTTAATGAGGCCGAGTTTAATTATTTCTACCCTAGGGATCTTGATATTGTTTTCTTAAATATTTTTTTTTGTTATATTTATTGTTTAAAGATTAAACAATCGAATGTATACCACCCCGATTCCCTAGGGGAGCATCTTGAGTGTTTTCAAATTTTACTATTGAACCCAAGAAAAATTGCTGGAAGGGCAAATTTATCTCATTTTTCAATATATTATTTGTATCTCTGTCCTAGAGATTTCTTTTTTAGTCAAGTTCATGAAAGTTATTGTAAAAAGTCACCAAATTGTGAAATTTCAAAACAGCTGACCATCTGACCATCTAGGTTGGTCTAGGAATAAATTACAAAGTTTATTTTCTCAATGTCCGATACCTCTAAAATTGCCAAATTACGATATAAATACATTTTTGGTGCTGATGAATTATCGGCGCACATGAATTTATTTGGTAAAAAAAATATCAATATTTTGATTGCTAGTATATTTCTTTTGATGTTCTGTCACATATCCATAGACGCCTTGAACATACAAGCGAGTCATGTGTCATTCTTCAGCATAGCTTAAAAATCGGAAAACAGGGAGGTTGTGTTAGAGCTATATCAGCGTTTGTCCTAATAATCGTCAAAAATCACATTTTCAGACCAGATTGAGTTAAATTACAGATAATGTTAATTTTGTAGTAAAATAACAATATTTGGCACAGGTATCCTGTCGCACAAACGACCGCAAAATTAAAAAGCTACGTTAAGTCATGCGCACTCGAATTAGACTCGGCCTCGTTTAGGAGTGTGATAGAAAAGAGTGATGTTAATTAAACAATGAAATGCTTTCTTTGTTATTACTGGAATTAATGGAAGCAGCTGTTGCAGAAAACATACATATGTATTTTTTTTTCTGCAATAGCTGCGACCGTTAATTCCAGTAATAACAAACAAAGAAAGACGTTTTATTGTTTATATTTATATCTGTTTAAAAATCATTTAAAGTAGGATTAAAAAGATTAATTATTGTATTGATTATGCGAACGTCTTATACGTTTCATTGATGGAACAGTCACTGGTCAAGAAATCTGTACAGGCGACATGCCTAATGTATTTCATGCAGTGATTAACGCAATGGGTTTTCTTAAGAAATAAAGGAGAAAATAATCAGTGGATGTAAATATTTACACATGTAAACACAAAACGTGCGAATGACACAGAAATAAGATTTTTGTGCACACGTGATCTACCGTAAAGCCTTTCAGGTTTATAAAGATGTCATCACTTGACCACCCCGTATATACATCCCGATATTATACTATATTATAATAATGATGCAATTATCGATTAATCAAAATTATAACACGTTTACTACAGGCAGGTTTGGATAAAGACCAAGTATTTCTAGTGACAAGTTCAACTTCAGCTTCACTGTTTTATGAGCATGTGCCACAAGATGACAGAATGAGTTATTCAAAAGTTATTAATGGGGAATTTGCTATTTCTACTCTTGCTGAAAAAAGCACATATCTATCAGTGCATTTGGGAGGTAAGAATTATAACATAAATTTTAATGCACAGCCATATGTTATCCGAGAAAAGCTTTTGCCATGTTTTGAATTAATTCAAATCAAAACCTCTCCGTGAAACATGCTAAATAAAACTGAGAACTTTATTTTTTTTATTTTCACGAAGAACACACATGGGTCACTAATTTTTTTTTTCAATTTTCCCTTTTTTCCCTTCAAGTATTATTTTGAAAGTTACGTTTCCTTGTCCTTTTATCAATTTACAAATAATATGTATGTTTGGTCTTATATATAATTTAAAATAATTGTGTGACATAAAGGATTACCAAAAAATATATGCATAAAGCAACCATTACTCTAGTTAGATAGCAAACATGTAATTGAAGACTTTGATCGCTGGCGTTTGATAATAATTTTGATGGCCACAGAATAATGTTAACATACTTAAGCTAGTAAGTAGACCGATTCTAGAAATGGTTGCGAGTATTCATTCTAGTTATTTTCTGGGGGGTGTCATTAGATTATATTTGGATACTGTACTTGAAAAAGACTTTATAGGTTATCTAACAACTAGGCTTTATGATTTTAGTGACGACGTTCACTTTACAATTTTTAATGCCCTTACTTATGCAGCAATAAATCTTGATCACCTGGATACGGGTTTATATCTCTCAGTTGCTTTGATACGCAAGAGAATGTTCTACGTATGAACAATTTCTAAAACGAGGTAAATTATTGACAAGCAAATTGAAGAAACAAGAATAATAGTTGTCCTGTTTAAGTCGATACAATTACCTTGTCAGCAAATCCAATATATGATTGAGTCAAATGCTGACTGACATTTTTCATACTAATTGTTAGTCCATGATTTACAAACTGAATTGTCGACGGATTTTTCCGCTATATCCCGATCATGACAAGGAGCACACTGCGATTATGACTGGTCAGCAGGTAGTGCTCACTTCTCCATATGGCACTCTGTTTTGGAGGTCCGTGTTTGCTCTGCATCTATTTTGCATTGTGTGGTGGACTTCTGAGCTTGATCTTCTTATACATGGACCAGATACGGTAGCCTGGTGGTAGAGCGTTCGCTTCGTTATCTGGAGGTCGGGCTTCGATTCTCGGAGCTGCGTCAAACCTTAGACGTAAACATAGATAGTGACTGTTCCTACACCAAGTGCTCGGCATTATAGAAGTGAAAGTCATGGGTCTTAATTAGGGATATGTCTTTAAAAACGTAGGTCGCATGTCACGGTAGGCACTGGCACGATAAAGAACAATCGTGCTTTATCGTGCCAGTGCTCAAAGGCCCTGAGTGCCGAGTATAGGTCTTAATTAGAAGCCCTTGACCGGCATACGGTAACGTCTCCATATGAGTGAAAAATTTTCGAGAGGGACGTTAAACAATATACAATCAATATTATACATGAAACACGTATGGAGGTAACGAACAGTATACAATATTCAAAGTCCAGAAAACAATACAAAATAGGAACAGAGTAAATATGGACCTCCAAAACCTCGGAGGTGGGATCAGGTGCCATGGAGGAGTGAGATTTTGCTCAAATTCTGCTTCATATCAATACAAAAGCAGGTCTGCTAATAACGGGGTGACATTGGTACCCATGGGAATTCCAATATATTGTTGGAAGACCTGGTCTCCAAAAACGACTTCTGAACATGATCTACTTATACATTTAATTCATTAAAAATGAGTAGAAAATTGTCAAAGGAAATTCGAGGTGGAATAGTTAAAACGATTATTTTGATACATTAACGGTATATTTAATTACAAAAAAGTAATTCATTTTCGTTTTATTTCATTATATTTTCAAAGAATTCTGTTACACAGTACTATTTTAAATAAAGGAGATATTGGTCACTATGTATTTTCTGAGATATTTTCCAAGAAATACTCCAAGCTACTTGCATTAAGTTTAGGTAGCTATCAAAAATATTTTAATGACACTTTCATCTTAGGTCTACTATGTAAAATACGATGCTATTTCATTCTTCTCAGTAGAGTTTTTAATCTGAGTAAATGTTATCCTTGAAATAAAATTCTAATTTTATCATTATATGTGAAGTGCCTTGCTGCAAATTTTTTAATTAACTTTTATATTTCTTAATCTATTTCTTTACTCTTTCAATGTCGTTTTTCAAAGTACATGTCTGTTTATCATCATTACATGCTAGATGTTGACTTCTATTAAATTAGTTTGTAAAGCTTATTCAATATTGATTTACAGACGAAAATACAACAATAAGTGCTCACCTAAAATGTACAAAAGGAATTGATCCTGTACTAAAGACAATAGTTTGTCCAAAAGGCCCGCGTTCAATTGTATTGAAAGTGAAGTCTTTCTTAGAAGATGCTCTTGGTAAAAATGTCATTAAAGCACTGGAGACAGAATGCCCTGAAGATTGCACCTCTTTGATTGAAGCAATTCTGCTAACTACCGCAAGAGGTAAAACTTTTAGCACTATTCCATCCAAGCTTTCGACAATAGTGCAAACATTACACGACAAAAGCATTTCGGAGGTACTGGAGAGTAAATTTGAAGATAAAAGCGTCACTTATGTAAGTGGAAAAATGAAAATTTCTCCAGAGAGAAGACAACAATTCCTTCTGCCAACAATGGAGAGAATTGTCGACGATATTGAACAGCTTGTAGAACAAGAAAATTTGATTATTGAAGGGATAATTTTTTCAGGAAAACTTGCAAATAACACATTTTTTCAGGAATTTCTCGAGATGAAACTTAAATACAAAATGGTTATTTTCGAAGATGCTTCATCAATTCTCCTAAAGGGAGCTGTGTATTACGGACACCTAGACAAAACTAAAAACATTGTAGCAGCATACACATACGGGATTCAATTTTGGGAAGAATTCGATTCAGCTAAACATCCCAAGGAAAGGAAAATTAAAATATCCGGAAAAGAGTATTGTGTAGAGGTTTTCCATGTATTTGTGAAAAAGGGAGACTTGCTTCCTGAAGAAGGATTCATAAAACATCGAATACGAGCTTTAAATCCCAAAGAGGACTTGTTCCGATGCCTTATTTTAAGTTCACAGCTTAAGTCACCAATGTTTGTTGACGATCCAGCTTGTCACAAAATAGGACTGATTGAGGTACCATATTCGAAGGTCCCAACAGATTGCTACGAAGAAACTGAAATCACTATGAAATTTGATTTCTCGTGTCTGTCGGTGGAGGCTCATCATATCTACAAGAGTCAGTCATTTAAAGTGTCACTGTATGAAACAGACTGTATTGCTTGTTGAAGTGTGACATGTGTCCGTGATATACATATATGGATGATCCTCTTAAACGAATTGATACTCCGTGCTTTTATAGCTTGATTCTGTTCAGTAAATGACTGTTAACTTATTGACATCAAACATGTCAAAAGGTTAATATTATTCACGAATTTGATTGATGATTGATTGATTTGATTTGATTGACGATGTGGTCCATCTCCCATTTGAGAAATATTTTACTCGTATAGAGACTCCGCCATAAACAAGTAAAGGGCTCAAGCGTAGCGGCTCGGACAAGTCAACAGGGGGTGATTTCTCTTTCTAGACACAAGATCACATCCTGAGATTCCCAGGTGTTCGTGATTTATGCTCTCTTCATTTACATGTATTTGTATTGTTTATGGAATTTTTTAGAAATTACACTCTTCTTTTTTTTGTTTGTTTGCTTTTTTTATTTTTGACCTATTTTATTACTCGGTCCCATTTTGCAGTTAGAGACTTTATCGTGCCAAAACCTACTCTGACACGGCACTCATTTTTCAAGGTCTCGTCCAAAAGATCCCTGATTTTCACACCTGAAAGGCACTGTGTTTAAACCTCTATCATATGTATTAGCCTCTATTACATGTACATTTGATATTATGACATATCCAAGTACTAACCTTTATAATATTTTATTCCTTGCAATGACTGAAAGTGTACAATTCTACATTGCAATTCTGTTATCGTAAAAGCTGGGAGTTTGATACATTCCATCAAGCTATCACCTAGTACATGTTCAAAATATCATCTATCATATAATTATGTTATCATCAATGGAGGATCCAGGAATCTTGAGAGGGGAATCCGACCATTTTAGTGACGGGTAAGGACCCCCAGCCACAACAAACTTGATTTATTAAATCGCACGATTTGACTTGTTGATTGAACAGTCACCACAAAAGTTAATGCTTAGATAAACTCAGCTGCGCGCACACCCTGGAAAAGATCATCTTGATCAAGCAGAGTGTCTTTACTCTTTATTTGATGATACTGTAAATCACTTTTTAATTGCGAGAACTTTTTTTCGCGTAATTACGCGAGACAGTGTGCTCGCGAAAATTTAATTCTCGCGTATTATAGTATTTCTTAAGATTATATAGAGCAATAACCACAATTCCTGAAAATTTTGTCTCGCTTATCAAGAGTCAATGACTATCTCGCGAAAATAAGGTGTTGCGAAAATTTAGTGATCTACAGTATCTGATATAATTATATAAATATACATCTTAAGGTAAAGATATTCAGGGATAGGGCTAGGCAATGTCCACAGGTTTGGCAGATAGTGTCTCTTAGGGTTAGGTGTGGAGTAAGGGTAAGGTTGAGGTATTAAGGTTTAGTGTTAGATGTTCTTGAAGTTAGGGCTAGGATCATAAATTTAGGGTTAGAGTTAGAAGTAATTCATGGCCCTAAGGTTAGTGTTAGGCCTTGAATGAGGATAAGGGCTATGTATTTAGGGTTAGTGTTAGCTCAGAAGCCTAGAGTTAGGCTTATAGGTGCCTGTGCACAGTTTATTGTATTTAAAAATTATTTTAGCGTGTTCCTGAATTAGCGCTGCATCTTTGTCTGCGCCGAAGCAGCTTAAATATGAAGCCCGCATTTTAAAATTCAAATACAGTATTCTTGACACTTTTCTAGATTCCGATGAAAATATTTCTATATGACAAAAGAAGCCAAGAAATGGAACGTTCTTGAAATTTAAAAAAATATATCATTCTTTTAACTTCAGATTATTTTTCTCACAAGTATTTAATTAGCTCAAATATGTGAACATTTGTGAATATTTTTTGTACAATATATAAAATTCCAAATGATAATAAGCCAGATACATGCGTCTTGAGGTTATTATCAATATAAAAGCATTTTCTTTTTCATTATACTGTTAAATTATTAAATTTCCTCAAAGGGTTTCAATACTTTCAACGGTGACGTCAAAACTGCATCAAAACAAATTTACGAGAATTTGAAAATGAGTGGTTTGCATCCAGATTCCAAGCAAATGTGGCTGAGAAGCGAATATCGTTTATATTATTTGTTTGAAGTTCATTAATGAGATCTTGTCATCGTCATAGTTTTCTTTTCTTTACTTGAGACCTGTACGCTTATGTAAACCAGAATTTCCTCTCATATTCTCAACAAAACAGAATGCAATTATATGTAAAAAAAAAAAAAATCAACGATTATTTAATGAACATGGCATAAAATAGCAGTAGCTCTGTAAAGAAAAATATGTTTGAATGTAAGAAATTCATATCTTCCAAGAATAAAACTTTCTTTTGCATATATTTTCAAATATTTTGGAGGATTATTTCATTACAACTTTCATTTGGAATATTTATTTGATTGATTGATTGTTGTTCAATCATATAGGGAGGTCAAAATTTACTACAGTATTATATGGATTTTTTGAATAAAAACTTTCTGATACTTTTTCATACTTCTTTAGGTTCGATATAAAAGGTACAAGTAATAAGGATTTGTCTATTTAAATATGTATTGTTTTGTATACGTTATGCCATACATGTACCTATATAGCGACTTACCTGTAAACAGTTTAATCACATATTTTCACCTTTATCCCGTTGATATAGCTCATGTGATATCGTTTTCGCATCAACACTATGTATTCCTACGCTGCGTGACGTAATGTAAATAAACAAATACATGTGCATGAAGGAGAGAATGACTTACTTTGTCAATTTTCACTTTATTTGATATATTTTAACAAATTTTCATTCATGAATTAAAAAAAAGTGCTGAAATACTTTGAATTCTTTCATTTTTGTACGAACTATTTCATTCAGCGTAATATTATTTAGTACGTTATTTGGTCCGAGGTAACCGAAAGGGAACTTTGAATTAGAAATAAAGACAAAATACACATTTATAGTGAACAAAAATATGTAATAAAAAGAATCTCCCATGTTTTGTGGTTTGATATGATTTTTATCCAACTCGTTGTGTACTAGTGTTTTCTATCCCCTCGCCAAGGCCCGGGGATAGAAAACACACAACTCGTTGGATAAAAATCATATCAGACCATAAACCATGGGAGATCCTATATTTATCCATGATCGCCGTGATATGATTTTTCCGGATTTGTGTCCTATTACAAAAGAAACTTTAATACTTTACATGTATAAGATCGATTTTCATTTATTGTTACAATGCATACTTGAAACATATCAAAGATTTACTTATAAATAGCCTTTTTTATAATCCTGTGAGCAGAATTTATTAAAAAGTTTTATAGATTAGAAGAAGAAAAAACTTTCTGTGACTTTCAAATCGACATATAGATATATCAACGTATCATCAATCAATAATGGTTATTTCCATTCATATGTCAAAATGATATATCGCAGTGAGATTGAGATAAAAGACATCACAAAGTCTGACACATTGCTTTCATATTTGGATATTTTACTCGAATAATATGTTAATGGTAACATAACAAAAAAGCTTTATACCAAACCGGATGACTTTCACATATCAATTACCGGGGTATCAACTTCTTATGCAGCAATATATACCCTAAACACCTGCAAATGAGGTTAACATCTCTCAGTTGATTAGATATGTAAGAGGATTTTCTACGTATGGCCATTTTCTAATACGAGGTAAGTTATTGACATAAAAGTGATGAAACGAGATTTTCAACAGTCTCGTTTAAAGTCGTCGTTTCGTTACTTTTATGGTAGATAAAATGACTTGGTCTAAAAAAATTCTTAATTCTTGGAGTGTCAAAAAGATGCTTCAGTATCAAGGATCCCATGATGATTTCTGAAACATAGATCTATATTTTATGTTGTTTACGACATGTTGTTTTCGTAAGAGAACCGCAATATACATTGAAATTTGGGGTTTTTTTTTTACAAGTGACTGACACAAGAGCCATCAAATAATATAGAATATATTATAGATTTTTTTTATTAAGTGTTTTTGCTTTGTGCACTGATTCAGGAAAGTTACTTTGAAAGATCAGATTTGCTGGCAAATATGCCATTTGACTTCATCACTTTTGTTTTGTTAAAGCTAAGTTTGGTGCAATTTAAATAAATTTTTATTGAATAAAGGCGTAATACCTATATGCTTGTAGTTTACTTCACACATACAGGATATAGAACTACATTGCATCTTTTTGAAATGCCTTAATTAAAAATTGAAACGTTATGTAAAAAAAATTTTTCAATGGCAAATACAAAGAAATCAAAGTACTAAACGCACTCATGGGAGTTGAACATGGTGTATAACAAAATCTTTGATCAGGAGGTTAAGTGAGTAAACAATATTATTATTTCAAATAAAGACAACTGTTTCCAATTTTTTTGTTGCAACAATCTTGAGAAACACATTCAGAGACATTGAATAGCAAAAAAATGGATGGGCCATAATGCTTTCCTGCCTACATTATCCTTTTCTTATACCCCCTTCTTGAAAAGCGGGAGGGTATTTATAAATCGGGAATTCCGTCCATCTGTTTGTTACGCTTTAGGTATACCTATCTTTTATCCGTTACTCCTCTTACACCACTGAACAAAATTTTCATAAAATATTTATTACATATTGCCGTTGTGCACCTTCTATTACTTTTTCATCCTACACATTATTTCGGTTTCCCATTGCAAAACACGTTCATATCATAGTCGGTTTATCATTTATACAATTCACTGCTCACATGCAGTCTTCAAATTTGCTATACATGTATATTTTCCTTGGCACCTTTACCCATGTGTTACGAAAACTTTAGTTTTGCAGGAATAATATCAATATTAATATAATGTGGATTTTAACACAGCATCCTTGTAAGAGCTAACAGGTTTGTTATATAAAACCTCTCTGTGAATATAAATGTATTTCAGTTACATGAACATTATACAATATATAATTCAGTTGTTGGAAGTATATCAGATTTACAACCGTCACAATTAAGATGGATATACTTCCTGCATGGTGTCTTATCTTGGTCATATTTTTCTTGACACTTTATTTGTAAGTATCATTTAAGTTCTACTGCGTAAAAATACATGAAAAAACACAGTATTTACTGCAAAAAAAACAATAATGCATATTATACACCTATTTACTGGCTATGAGGACAATAGCAAGTTTATCGTCCCCCAAGACAGCAAACTATTTCCCGAGGCGCAGCCGAGGGAAATAGTTTGCCGTCGAGGGGGACGATAAACTTGCTATTGTCCGAATAGTCAGTAAATAGGTGTTTTATTATACCGATGCTGACTTTACTTTTGTTAGGTCATAATACATATATACGTCACAATCCATGTAAAATCAGAAGTTTTCAGAGATGAAAAGCGAGGGAAATCGAATGCTGCCGTTGAATAGTTTGAGGACTATTCACCATGGGCAAATAGCACAAAAACTATTTCACGGTAGAGACTGTTTAGAAAAAATAGCATGTTTATTCGTCTTATTTTTATATAGAAAAAATAAACAGAGGTAAAATAAAAACAATTATCGGTAGCCTTACACAACAGAATGCAATTTGAACTTTAAGCAAAATGTGTGTCAGGGTTTCAATTCTTCATGCATTACAATCATTGACGTATCCATTGTATTTTTTCTTCGTATCTGTTACACTGTAGATTCCTTTGTATGTTGACACTGATATTTAATTTTTAAAAAATATTGTGAACAGCGAACTATTTAGTATTCTAACGATATTTAAGTACACCTAGTAAATGTATTTGACATGCAAAAGCCTTACAACTGGTATGAATTATGTAAAAAAAAAACGACCCAATGATTGGTTACATTTGATAAAATGTTAATAATAACGACCATAAATTTTACTAAATGCTGAATTTAAATGAGGTTGTTGGAATACCCGTAACACCAACTTATTTATGGTTAGCCTGCCTCGCTCTGAAAAATTTATTGTACTCAGAGCATTCTATTGGGTATTGAATATATTGGGAAACATTAACACCATATGTAGATGATAGCTGAACATTACTGCAAAACGTAAAGTCGACGATGGAAAAACTAATGTCTTTTCTTTTGTCATAAATTTTATTTGGTAGCTTCTCTGTATCATCTATTGTCAATGAAACATCCAAATACTCTGTTACTTTTTATTTCGATTTATTAAAAGATATATCAAAAGACCAAATATTAATATTTATTGAATTTCTTCGATTTATTTGAATGCCGAGCTCATGTCCTCGGCCAGTGTTTTTCTTTTCATGTAGAAGTTTTTAAAACCAATACATACAGGTCTGCGAAATTAGCACAATCAGTGCCAAACAGAATTCCCGCAGATTTTTGTCTACAAAGTTTTTAATGGTATTGGCAATGGGGAACTCCGGCATCCTTTTAATATCAACTTCACAATATATGTATATGGAATCAGAGTGACGTTTAAGATAGTAATTTTGTTGATAAACGATCAACACACTGCGTCAGAAGTAAATTAAGAGGGGGAGGGGGGGGTCATTGAATGAGAAAAAATTCAAACATGCATGAAATAACTTCACAAGGAATAAAGGAAAATTGAAAATTACTAATCCAAACCAAACAATCTTTATTCGTGTCGATCTACTTTCAGTACCATTTTTTCATACGCTACCACTTACTGCAACAAACAGTGATGGGACTTCTATCTTTGCAAAAAGGGGCCTTAGAGCCTCTTTACCCTTTTCCCCGGACCCAACGCCTGTGATCAAAAGATATGACAATTTCCAACTACAATTTTTAAGGAGAACAATTTATCTATGATATAAAAATGCTTAGTTTTTAATTTATCGCCTGGAATGGGAATATATAAAGTGTAGAACATTCATGTTTTTATTAACTTTTGAAAACAGTTGTGTGATTTGAAATTCTAAACGTTTTTTGGAGTTTTAAATGAACGAGAACCCCCACAACAGAGAAAATGCCAAGTGAGTGTTTGATCATAAAACAACTCAATATCATGCAATTTAAGTAAATTTTGAAAAAAAAATTGTATCTACTTAAGTTTCAGGTGAATCGGGAATGACCAAGTAGTAATTGAATATTTTGAAACTCTCTGTTCACAGGTACTCAAAATATAAGCTGAGCTTTTGGAGTAGACTTGGTGTTCCCCACCCAAAACCAACACTTTTTGTAGGCCACGTTCCTTTGATGAAAAATGCAAGTTTGTTACAGTTTGTATTTTTTATTAAAATTCTGCAAAAGTAAAAACACTTTTAACGATCTTAAAATGAAATATGATCTGTGCTATTCAGGTAACTTTTATATTATACAATCAGGGACTTGGAGCGTTTGACCTAAAAATGTATTCAACATACGATAAGATAGTGGGGTAAGTAACTTTATATTAATTTTGCAGTATATATTCATACCTAATGAAAGTGTTCAAGATGGGTATCTAGCTATTATATCACATATCTCATCATTTAATTCAGTCTCCCAGCTCTGTTTTATTATTTATTCTTCTCATAATTTAACATACACTTAATCTGTTAACTAATTGAAAATTTAGATCTTTTCGCATAAAATGTTTATAAACGAAAGGAATGAAAGTGTATGTAGCATTTTCGTAATAATGTTAAACTTGTCGCTAAGCAGAAGAAATCCATTTTTTAATCATTTGATTCAGTAAGTAATTTCCATAGAAAGCCAAGAATCACCAATGTGTTTCATTTAATAGGATATGAGAGGTTCGTTGATATCTCCAAGTATGGTCTGTAATTATGTCTATGGAATGATACTGTCATTTCTGATATATTTTATTTCTTCTTTTACAAACTTTTTTGGAGGTTTTTTTTAAACTCCAGAATTTCAACTAATTTTCTGCTCTTACATATATATTACGAAAATCTATTAAATTTTGAATGTTAGCAAATCTGTTTTCTTTTAGACGAGCTGAAATTCATGAGTCATTACTTTGTATTTTAGGACTTACCTTTTTCATAGACCCTCTCTCTTGAAATAAGACCCGGAGTTAGCATGTGACATATTGATCAAAAGATTCTCAAGCATTCCGAACACTGCAGTGAGTACACTTTTCATTGCGTCAAAGAAAATAAATCATCAACATTTAAAATCTGTCCCAATCAAGGAAAAAACATTATTTTATGTGCCATGAAATATATTATCCTTTAATCAATAAATGATTTATTAAGGATTTTAAACAGCATTAATTTATTTTTTCATATTATGTTTTTAATGCATTGATAAGTATAATTAAACACCATAATAAACAGAAAACAAATTTATAGCGTTCAAAATGGAAGTCCCAAATACGAGAATGCGGTATCCTTTTTATGCTATCATTTGTTTAAAATGTAACAAACATCCTTCATGTGTTTCTTTCTATAGGATCCGTTTAAAAGACATAATGATCTTCAATATGGTCTCATCAAACTTAAAGGAGATCATTGGCGATTCATGAGAAATTTAATTTCTCCAATATTTTCTGCAGGAAAAATGCGAACGGTATTTAAATTTATTGATTTTCTTTTCTGGGTTTCTACATTAGATAAAGAAATATTTATGTTTAAAAATCTTAATTATGGAAAATTTATTGAGATAAAGTTATTGAGGAGTTTGGATATAGATACATATCACACACCCTGCGTGACTCTTCAAAAATATCCTCTTATTTTAAAATTATGAACATTATTAAATTTATAAGGAACCTACGAGGGTTTTCCGTAAAGTTCGTATGTCGTACATCTATAATTTAATCTTTTAAAATTAAATCAATTTAAGATGATCAGTACACAATTTTTTTTGAATTGTTTCAAAAACGTGTCCATAAACACGAAATTAGTTTGTAAATTGGTGCATTGTTATATTTTAGGAACAATAAGAGTTTCTTTTTCTTTTCTCTTTTCTTTTTTTCAATTATAATTTTTTGTGGAAGAAATATTTTTTGCTAAACTTTAATTTTGCAAACAAATATCAAAGTTTACCACATTCAATTGCTAGTTAAATTTTTACAATACATAAGGTTAAGGGGAATACAAAAGACATCATTTATGTTCAATTCGTTTTCTTATATTTTAATCACTTTTGGGTTTGTTAGATGTCACCAATACTTGAACAGTGTTGTTCTCGCTTAATAAAACACATAGAGGATAATGCGAAACATGGACATTCTATTGACATTAAGAGGTACGGTTTACTTTTTATTAAATTTTCATAAAAGTATTTTATTGTATGCTTTTAATTACATACAAGTTGTAATACCACTCTTCTTTTTTAGGGAATCATATTTATTCTAATAGAAGGAATAAGCATACGACCTGCATGATACAGTAAAACACGTTTAGTACGAACACGGATATAGCGAATTCATGGATATAACGAAGTGTTTCTGGGTCCCCGGCAAAATTCTAAACAAATCATTGTAAAATTTTACGGTTATAACGAATTCTGATATAACGAATTTACGGATATAGCGAACTGATTTTGAGGTTAAATATAATGAATTTTACATCTTTTATAACGAACTTTCAAAGATTTCAAAATTTGAATCATTGAACTGACTTTATTTTCTCTCAGCATTTGTATTTAAAATTCAATTCATAATAAAAACCCTAGTTATCGAAGGTATGTTTTGTAATATTTGCTTCCCTAACATATTTGATAGTAACACTTGAAGTAAAACATGGATATTGCGAATTCGCTATATATGGTTATACGAATTCGTTATACGGATATAACGAATTACGGATATAGCGAATTAAATTAACAGGTCCCCAGGACTTCGCTATAACCGTGTTTTACTGTATAACATTTCGGAATGTAAAAACTGATAATAAAAACATATTCTTTCCTACATTGATCTAAAACAGTTATATGGCTTGCTGACTTTTTATGCGTACACTAGCCTTCCTTATAATTATAATAACAGGCTTAGAATCTTCTGTACATCTTTTAAGAAGTTTAATCCTGTGCTGAAATGAATATGTAAAAATATTTTTGATCAGAGAACAAATAAATATTATTGTTTATACAAAATAGAAAGGAAAGGGGGAGAGAAACATTGGGATATCATAACTTCTCTCAAAGTTCAAACTGGACTTTTGATATTGCACATTTCAAAATTATATCTTGCTTATTAGAGGAAATAAACTCTTAGAAAAACTAATTAAAGCTTCGTTGGGTTTTTCTTAAGAAGGGTGATTTTTCTTTAATTATTTTGCACTCACAAAATAAATTGCATTCTTTTTCTGAAAAAAAGAAAATTTTCATTTCAAATATCAAAATTCTGTTTTGAAGAATGTTTGGTGACTTTACCATGGATGCAGTTGCTGCCATAGGATTTGGAATAGAGTTAGATTTGTATAAAAAGGAAGGAAACGATTTTGTGAAGAACAAAAAGGGAATTTTTCAAAGCTTTCTTGGGCTTTGGAGTACTTATTAATGGTCAGAAAATATCTATATAATAACTAGAAAAGTATGAATTAATTTCATAAGTAATTCCTTATTGTATATTAGATTTTACATATACTTTGATTTGCAATATTTTGCAGCATTTATGCCGCCACTCTACAGTCTTCTTTGCAAGTTAGATTTGAACATAGATAGACAAAACAGATACTGCTCATACTTTAAACACTTAGTGGAACAAGCCAAGAAACTCAGGGCGGACAACGAGGTAACCAAGCAATCTGAAAAAATTGATTTTCTTGAGAAAAAAAATTATTTTTAGGGAAGATGCATTCTTTATTTTTTTCTTTTTTTTCTGCGTTTTCATAGTTCTCCTTATTCAAATATTCAATTGAGAATTAACGACGTTCGATCCTGATATTTAAAGTCTTAAACTTTTTTTGCCAAGTATATTTTTAGTTTCTACATACGTACCTTAATTGAAATTCAAATCAAAAAATGGGGGTCAATATGCTCCTTTTAGCGCTACAGTACATTTAATATGACCTTTCTGCACTGAAATTTGTGTCTTAATTAAAAATCACATCTTTGACGTTTTCCCTTCAATATTTGTATCCAATTAAAGCATGAAACAAAATGAACTCTAAGTCTGTTTTAAAAAAAGACACTTAAAAATTGTGACTAAGAAAAAGTTTCAAATTGCTTCGCATAATCAATTATTTGACCTTTCTGCACTAATAAAATGTTATTTTTCCGGCATTGAAAATATAATAAACAAGAAAATTATTTTAAAGTCTTAAACTTTTTTCTGATTTTAAGCAAATAGGTCAAAGTTATCTTGAATATTTAGAAAAGAACATCAAAAGTTGGGGTATATGATGTACATTTTCAGATATTACTGAAAAAGTGTGAATTTTACGTTAAAGTTTTTCCCGGATTTTCAGAATATATTTACTATATTTGTCACACTTTGTTGATAGAATTCATAAGAAATAATTTAATAGATATTTCAGAACCAGCATAGCACATTTCACTGCAAAAAACAGCTTTGTGTGCAACCAGCATGGAAAAATAGACATCCAAAATTAACAGTACTGTTATAGTTCAAATGGGAAAAACTGATCATTTTCGTCTAAAAAACCTTCCGCCACAAAATATAGTCCCTAGCTTAATTCTACTTGAATGGAATTTAATCGCGGTTTTTTCATTGAATATAGTTTAATTTGCATTGTAGAATTCAGTGTTATTGTTAGAACCTAAAAATGATGCTTAATTTTATGAATAAAGGACCTGCGCGAAATACGCTCAAAATATCAGGATCGAACGTCCTTAAGGAAAAGGGGTAAGATAAAAATAGGTCTCACGGCGGACGATTGACAGGGGAGGTTTACTCCTCCTATGTACCTTATCCCAACCCTAATTTTCCAAGCATCCATGTATTTTGCACAATTCATTAATCACTCTGTCTTATTGTTACTTCTTTCCACTAAAAAGAATGACAACTCTTTATTACATTATGCTTTATTTCATTAATGAAACATTTAGATTTGCATTGTTACTTGGAAAGCTTAATAAATTGGTATGTTTATATTTCATTAGACGCAAAAATGTTTGTCGCAATTATCTAGTGCAAATATTTGCTGATTTTTTTATCCAGTCACAAGAAAATTATATTTTAATTCACATGTACAGTATACATAAATGATAACTTTTCTATTTCAGAAAAGAAATGACCTGCTTCAGTGTTTATTGGATGCCCATAAAGAAACAGATCTTAGTGACACTGAACAGCTTTTAGAGTATAAAGTCAATAAAGAACAGTGGAAAAAGAAAGGTAAGGAAATCTCAACTATTATTAGACATGTCAAAATACATATCTTATTAGACAAGAAATTATATAAGTAATGAGAGGATATCGAATAAATCTTCAACTATGACATTTCATACAATGTGTATTTCTGTATAGTTCTTTTTCTTGTTTATAAAAGACTTTAATTTTACGGCAAACTACAGACTGTAAAAATGTTAATATTCTTCTTACAGGACTTACAACTGAAGAAGTAAATGGAAACTGCATGATGTTTATTTTAGCTGGATATGAAACCACTTCTACAGTTTTGACTTTTACTGCATATTGTTTAGCAACTAATCCGGAATATCAAGACACGTTGATTTCTGAAATAGACACAACTATTGGACAGGTACAAATTACAACTAATATCTACATTTTTATTAACGTTCTTTTTTTCATTTCTGGAGGTTGCATGTATTTTAAAAAGGCGTTGCATCAATGAAAGATATGGAGATAACGCACAGTATTCAATATCAAAGTCCATAAAACATTACAAAATAGGAGCAGAGCAAACACAGACCTCCAAAACATCAGAGGTGGGACGAAGTGCCTAGAAGGAGTGAGCATCCCTTGCAGACCATTCCCACCCGCCGTGTGCTCCTATTCATGAAATACTGGCCATCAGTGATTTAATTCACAATAGAATAGCATCAGTTTGGATAAATTAAGTTAGCTTTCCATGTCATATCAATTTTATTTTATTTATACTAACAATAACCATTATTTCTGTACAAATAAGCTTCTTTAAAAACTTTCTGTATGTTTTTATCTACATGTAAAATAAGTTTATTTTCTACATACAAAGGTTACACCTGATTACGACAACATTCAAAAGCTAGAGTACCTAGACTGTGTTATCAAGGAGGCTATGCGATTATATCCACCAGCTCAAAGGTTTTCTCTCTCTCCCTCCTCTCTCTCTCTCTCTCTCTCTCTCTCTCTCTCTCTCTCTCTCTCTCTCTCTCTCTCATGATATATGATATACTAGTATAACAGATATAATCACCACAATAGTTAATGTCGACTTAAGTCTCTCAATATGTTTTAACTGATGTTAAAATTAAAATTTGGTAGTTCCGATTCAATATTTTGTCCTTTTTTGTATTATTATTTACAGAGCATTCCGAGAAACTCATCAGGAAATGAAAATATCAGGTTACAGAATACCAAAAAACACAGAAGTGTCCGTCTCCATATTTGCTATACAAAGAAGTCCAAAATATTGGAAAGAACCCGATAAATATTACCCTGACAGGTATAGCAACGGAATCATTTTATTCCATAAAGATATGTTTTTCATAGTGTTATTTTTTTCAAGTTATTTTCAAAAATTCTATTCTTTTTTTTTTTAATTCTTATTTCGTTTATTTTTCTTTGATGCTATTTTTTTTATTTCTAAAATTATAATTTTTTCGTGCTCATGGGGATCAATTAATTATAATATTTGTGATATGCTGAGATTTATTTCATTTTAATATGGCACATGCTTAAAGGTTTTTGGCAAAGAACAAGTCGAACCTGACGCCAAATGCATTTCTGCCGTTTGGACTGGGGCCAAGAAATTGCGTTGCAATGCGACTAGCCTTGATGGAAGCTAAGTGTTCCTTGGTGACTATATTACAGGAATATATGTTTGTAACATGTGACAAAACAAAGGTGCTTTTGATTTCTTGAATTATATTTCCATACATTTTATTTTTATAGGGTTTTCATTTTGCACGGTCACTGACAAAAAAATTCCTTTCTACTACTTTGGTATTGTTTTTGGCATGTATGGATTTACTCCATCGACACAGAATACAACTCACAAGTACCCAAGTCAATATATATATATATATATAGGCAAAGATCAACAACTCGTATACGTACAAACTTCGAAAATCAAAGATTTTAGAACTAGGATTGGCGCAAACAATAATGAGTCAAAAGTATTTTTATGAAATTAACCCAAAGTTGAATGTCCAGTCATTAGTTTGGTGACGACTCATTAAGATCATCAAGATCAGCTGAATCGACACATGTATACAAATATGTATTATAATTTTGGATCTTTCCAATATAGCTCCTAGAAAATTATTGAGACCGAAGCGGATTTTTTAAACAGTTGTGGAATTTTTTTTCTCAAGAACAGTAAGATCACAATTGGTCCAATTAATATGCAAGTATCGACATCAAAGGAAATTTCAAATTTGTTGGAATATTTTATACCCGGAAAGCAAAAATCGGGGATGAAGTTTTAACAATATATTCGTCTGCACTAATATTAAATGAACGGTAAGAATTTCTTAAGACAAAAAGCTGGACAAATATTTCAAATGAGTGGAATTTTTATTATCTATCACATGTGTACTCCATTATACAGTGGATATATAGCTCATATAATATCGTCTTCATATCAACAGTTATGACGTCATAATGATTTTTGCGTAAAATTGATAGAGTCAAGTGAAGTGGATTCACATATAAAAAAGTGAGGAAAAAAATTATGATAACTATTTATGTAAAACATCTGATAAAAAAAATCTCAAATTGGTTTGTGGTTAGATCTGCAAACAAAAATCGTTCATTACAATTCATATACAAACAATGGGGAGACCCTACATTTATAATATCATTCAGTGATATTTGTCACATTTGTTGTTTTCCCTTTCCTAAACATTAGAATATTTTTCTCCTTTTTCAGACAGATTTTTTAAAACAATTTATATAATATTTGTTTTTATTCATATGATCAACTTCTCCCCTAATTTATTAACTTAGTTTAGATTAAGTAATGTTTTTTATCTCAGACCTTTAGAAGGAGGGGGTAAACTTAGTGTGATTTTATATAGATTTCCTCAAAAACAGCTTTGCTTTGAATTGAATTGTAAACTGATTTATATTAATATACGATATTTTGAACTTATGAAAAATGTAAATCTGAAGGTAACGCATGGAGTTAATTACAATTGTAGATTTGTTTCGAAGAGAAAAATTTCTAAGAGAGCAATGTACTATAGTATCTAATATGTAGCATCGCAATTACTCTTAAGATATTTTAATATCATTATTGCAATTCCAGGTTCCTGTGCAACTTGATGCGGGAGCACTTCTGAGACCAAAGAACGACATTTTCTTGAAAATCGAAGAAAGAAAATCTTAATTAAGTTTCTTAACCTCTGAAAGAAATGCCTGCACTGTTTTTGTAAATACCTTTAATATAATTAAACATATGACTTAACGAATTTCATCCATGAAATATGTAAAACACAAAATATGTTTATATCAAGGAATTTAGGCACATTCTGCCACAAAACACACTTTTAAAGGTATTTGTAAAAGTAATGTCAAAGTTAAAATCAGTTTCATTGTGTGGTTGCTTGTATGATGTTTGTTCCATCGAGCAACTGCCATTTAATTTTCATGCATATATTTGTTGTTTAATTATCAAGTACATTGCATCCCATCAAACTATAAGTATCTTCCATTTAAGAGCGATACATGTATATTGCTCACAATCAAATTTGTTCTGATATCAACTGTGTGAAAAAAAAACACCATTTATAAAATCAAGACTTTCAAATATGGTTTCTTCTATGAATATACTGTAAGCATGTTGCTATTTTCTTCCTCAGACGAGGACAATCAGTGAGTAATTTAACTATATGATAAAATTATTCATATACGTTCTTTTTTTCATTTTATATATAAATCAGTATAATTTTTTTAAATGAAACAGAAAACAAGATCCCTGATAAATGGGCTGTTCTTCATTTATATATTAAATCAAACAAGAGGCCCAGGGGCCACATCGCTCACCTGAGCACATCGGCTAGGAAAAAGCACACATCAGATCAGAACTGAAAGTTTACTGAGGTGGGTGGATAGGGGATGAAGAGGGGGCTTGAATTTTAATACTATTTGATAATGCCTTCATACACTACCTGAGGATGATTTCACATGAGTTTCATCTTTCCTATCGCAATGGTTCTTGACAAAAAGATTTTAAAAGATTTTTCCTATATATTCCTAGATAAAATGTTGATCGGCCATTTTTGCCCCACATTACCCCCGGGGTTCATAATTTTAATAAACTTGAACCTACACTACCTGAGGATGATTCCACATGAGTTTCATCATTCCTGTCTCAATGGTTCTTGACAAAAAGATTTTAAAAGATTGATGTTTTCCTATATCTTCACATGTAAAATGTTGATCGGCCATTTTTGCCCCACCCTACCCCCGAGGGGTAATGATTTTAACAAACTTGAATCTACACTACCTGGAGATAATTTCACATGAGTTTCATCTTCCCAGGCCCAGTGGTTCTTGAGAAGAAGAATTTTAAAGATTTTTCCTATATACTCCTATGTAAAACTTTCATCGGCCATTTTTGTCCCACCCTACCCCCGGGGGTCATGATTGGTTCTTGATTGGTTCTTGAGAAGAAGAATTTTAAAGATTGTTCCTATATACTCCTATGTAAAACATTTTTGTCCCACCCTACCCCCGGGGGTCATGATTTTAATAAAATTGAATCTACACTACCTGAGGATGATTCCACTTGAGTTTCATCTTTCCAGGCCCAGTGGTTTTTGAGAAAAAGATTTTTAAAGATTTTTCCTTTATACTCCTATGTAAAACTTCAATAGGCCAATTTGGACCTACCCTACCCCCGGTGGTCATGATTTAAACAAACTTGAATTTTCACTACCTGAGGATGATTCCATATGAGTTTCATCTTTCCTGACACAGTGGTTCTTGAGAAGAAGATTTTTAAAAAATGCCATTAACTTTTCTCTAATTCATAATTATCTCCCCTTGGAAAACGGCGTGGCCCTTCATTTGAACAAACTTAAATCCCTTTTACCTCAGGATACTTTGTTGCAAGTTTGGTTGAAATTGGTCCAGTGGTTCTTTGGAAGAAGATGAAAATGTGAAAAGTTTACGACAAAGACGACAACGACAACAGACAACCGACAAATTTTGATCAGAAAGGCTCACTTGAGCCTTCGGCTCAGGTGAGCTAAAAAGGGTACAATACTGAAAAATTATGGTCAACAGGGGTTTATATTTCTAAATTCCTAATATTTATCCATAGTCAATAATCATATTTTAATATTTTCATAATTTCAGTCCGATTTAAAGTTGTTTAGAGGAATTCGAAGTGTGAATATTCAAGATATTGTGAACATAAATTTCATAATGTCATTTGCCGTTTTTGAAATAAACAAATAAATGTATGTTAATTGTATATGTTAAATCCATCCCTTTTTGAAGATTTCTCAAGTATGTGTACGTATTTTAAGCTTGAAATAAGAGAACAGTGGTCATTACATAAAATTATTCATATGAAATTGACCTATTTTCGTAGAAAGATTTCATGAAGGATTCTAAATTTTAACAATTGCACAGATTCTGGAAGAGAACTGCATTTTTTTTTAGTTCTAATTCCATCTTAATATTTATGCAGGGATGATACGTTTGTTACTGAACTATCAGTTTAATATTTTATGTACAGATTGTACATGTATATAAATAATATTTTTAAAAGGAAATGTTGTTGGGTACATTCCCATTTTATCTATAGACGTAGTTTTTGAATTCCTTGATATTGCACAAAATGAAATAATACTTTTTTATTACATAATACATACATTGAATAAGTGCCATTAGTATAAGGATTCAGTATGCACCGAGTAAAAACCCTTCCCAAGGCATATCATCAAGTGTGTATACCAGTTAGATTGGTCCCCTCCATTCATTTGCTTGTTGTTCCCCTTCCTGTTCTGAG
Source organism: Saccostrea glomerata (assembly GCA_003671525.1). Taxonomy (NCBI): domain Eukaryota; kingdom Metazoa; phylum Mollusca; class Bivalvia; order Ostreida; family Ostreidae; genus Saccostrea; species Saccostrea glomerata. Next base: position 507,627 of record PRKT01000280.1, read on the forward strand.
TTTCATGTCTATAGCTCATTATTTCTGAATCCAGGTATTAATCATTCTGCAACACAGTTTGCTAATCACTAATAAACGGGTCACTTCATGCCAGTTGTTACAGTCCCTTGCATCATCCTTTTTGTGTCGCCTACAGAACAGAGCGACACGTACTTATGAATTTCTTTACCTGACGTCTGTCTGTTTGTCTGTATGTATGTCTGTCACACCGTATATCTTGAGAACTTCAAAAGGGATCGATCTCATGTTTTGCACATATATTGCTTTGGCACTATGGCTTTTGAAAATTGCCATGGTTACGGATTATGATGACCTTTGAACTTGATCTTCTGCCTACTTTCCGGAAAAGATTATAATGATAATATACAACATATTTTTTTTTTCATTTCACAGGTAAGCTACGCTATTTAGCATGGGTAAGGTTTGTCATAAAATGATTTTTAAAACATCCATATAGATAACTTGACGTTAAAACGTAGATTTACTTTGCAAAAATACTCTTGACGGTTTATTTAACTTACGTGTTTTGACTTTTAAGAGGAGCGGTGTTGATAATTAGGTTATTAGATAATTTATTGCTTATGACACTGTTCTTTCAATGGAGCGTAACGGAGTCAGCCCAGGATTGCTACAATTGAAATCGGTAGAGTTTTAATCGGCGTTCTGTTATTTTTTTACTATGTATATATATATTATGGAAAACGATGTCATTTTGACAGATATCTATTACAAACCAACAGATACGCATCAGTATCTTCATTTTAATTTTCATTTACGAAAAGAACCATCCCTTATAATTTAGCAAGGAGAATAAGACCATATTCAATAAGGAAACAACAAAATACAAAGACTACAAGAACTGAAAGAGTATCTACGGAAACAAAGTTATCCCGAACAAATAATTGATAATGCTATTAAAAAGCCATGGATTTAGACAGAGAGGACCTCCTCAACTCTGTGCAGCAGAACAACACGAATTCCAGGATCTTACCTTTAGTAACGACCCATGATCCCCAGAATACAAACGTTGCACTGATTGTTTACCAACTCAACGACGTTTTGAAAACCGACGAAACTATGTCTAAAATATTTAAAAATCGGAAATTCATTAACAGTAGGAGGCAGCCGAAGAACCTCAGACGAAATCTCACAAAGTCCTCTTTTAAAGAAACGACAGAATTTCGTGTGAACACGTTCCGGGATCCGCGTGTGGTACCTGCCCATACATACGAGAAGGACAAAGTTTCAATTTTAACGGGAAACAGTTTACTGTTAATAATAACATGTCATGTCAAACTAGAAATGTTATTTATGTACAATTGCCAATGCTTATTCATTTTGATATAATAACTAATTTGTGGAACCTCTCGTTCATTAACATTTTCGTGTACTGTCGAGAACCCAACTCACACTTATTGTACTATCGCAGAATTTCAAGAAACCGCCTTCACTCTCCATTCTCATAAACAACAAGACATTTGGGTACGTTGCACTTTGCCTCTAATGTGACTTTAATTATAGGAAATACTTGTAAATAATTATGTAATAATTGATAATGAAATCCATAAAATTATTAATAAACAACTTATTATCTGTATCAAAAATTCACAACAGAATGAAACCAAATTATGTATATGATTAATATGATTAATATGTAAATCGTGATTACATCATATCTGGCGTAATTGATTACATAATATATCAAACATTCTTGTGGTCTGAAACCGCCATGTACTTGATCAAATTTATACTTTAAATTGAATTTAATCAAGTTCAGACCCCAAGAAAAAAGAAGCAAAACAAAAGGGGCAAAGTGCAGTTATACCTGTCAAATTTAAAGTAATTGTACAATTATGTCAGCAGAGATAAACATATGCCCTGCTTGTCCTTTTGAATGTGTGTATACACATGTAATATTTATAAACATATGGACAGATAGGAATAAACATATGTCCTAAAATGAAACCAATAAATCATAACTCATAAATCTACAACTAGATGAAAAATTCCAAGTCAGAGATAAACATATGCCCTGCTTGTCTTTCACAAAAGTAATAAAGTCTACTTAAGTCAGTTAATTACTAGAACTACTGCTACCGAGGGAAGAAATCTGCAAGAAGTGTACTGTTTATTTAATCCAAACCAGGGATAAACATATGCCCTGGACCGAATACTTGTATGTCACAAAAGGTTTATTCACCGACAATGATATTAACTTTGATAAATTATGTCCGACGACATCATGCAAACACGTGTTCCTGCCTAGGTGGAACGTCTGTCACACTCCTATGTAGGTTCTCATTTAACATTTTTTTTTACATTACTGTTAAAACGTGTCAACAAATATTGTCTGCACCAGAAATTAAAAGGTGATCTCCAATGACATGTCCAGGGTTGGTAATTTCTCCTTAACGCCGATTAAGATGGAAAAGGCGGAAGAGGAGGTATCTCTCCTGGAAGTCTGTCTGTCCAAGTAGCCAATTCCAGGAATTGCTGTACCTTGGAACGAAAAAGATATTCTCATAGCAATTTTTTTTTTGCTTGACAAATGACTTACTTTAAAATAAATATTAAATGCCAGACATGTTAACACCAGTTTCCTCCATAAAAACGTTATGTATTTATCCTTAGCTGTTTGCTTATTGATCACGTGAACCAGTGCTTGATTGTTAGTGTTAAACAAAATACATTGATTTATTAAATTTAGCAAGATATTTTGACCACGTTTGCACAGCAAGTACTATAGCATAAAATTCCAAAATAGCAATATTCTGATATCTCCAATTAATATCCCAATTTCCTTGAAACTACTAACTACCAAGCACTGCGGAATATCCAATAGACCCTGGTACATTAGTAACCGGTCAGGCAAAACATGTTAGATTTATTGTGATTTGAAAGCAAACTCAGCCAAATATTAGGATCTTCTTTTACTTCCTTCGTCAATCTAATCTTATAGTATTATTATTATTTTTTTTTTATTCCAATTGTCAAGTCTTTAAGTCTTTAAGAAAAGACCTACCTGGAAATACTATATCAAATGCAAAATTCAATAAATCTATCAGTGACTGCAAATCCTTAAGTGTCATTTTTTGTTGTTGTAAACTTGATTCAATTTTCGTAACACACTTAAGGATCTTATCAACTGGAAGCCTAAATTCTATTTTAACTGAATCCAGTTCATTGGTTTGATTTAAAAAGATCCATAAGCCCTGCCAGCTAAAATTTCTTTTCTATCATACGAGACATAAGCTGTGGGTTTTAGAAAGTAGAATTTAATTTCTTCGATTCAATACCCGGGCTTTTACCAATAAAAACCAAAGAAAACCTATTAGAAAAACCATTTTTAAGGTATTTGAATTCATATTCAACATCTACAGCTAACCATTTTGTCAATCTACTTACTTTAACTGGTGTGATCCCTTTTTTGGAGGGGTTGGTAAATTCTTTGTTATTTTTATTTCCTTGGGTGTGGAATTTTCTAAGGAAACGAAAGGGCTGCTGAGTTCGTTTGTTACAGTGATTAAATGGGTGGTTGCTTCCACAGTTGTAACACCTGTGTTGGAAGCGACATGATAAACCTGCACGACACTGCTTACCTCCATGATAATTGAAATAAGCTCCTTTTGGGATTGGACCTGATGGGGCGTCTTCACTAATTACTTTTGTCAGTAGATCAGTTTTGAGTCTAGCGTTAACATACAATTCCATATGAACATCACCCCATGCAACCTGTCCTTGAGATACAAGCTGTCTAAATTCTGTATCATAATACTTCCAATTACCTTTGGCATCAGCAATATCTCTTACTGCCTCTAAATGCTTGGCTAATTTTGACTGCTGTTCAGGATATTTTATACAATATATTACTGCATACCTGTTCCAAGCTGTAATCCAGTCATGCATAGAAGAAACACTTGACTTGTCTTCAGGATCGTTCTCAACCTAGTGAATGGTTAACTTCCCCTGAGTATCATTATTTTCTACTTGCAAAGAAAACTTACCTTTTTCTGTTTTCTTTTGATAAAAGTTTAAAAAAATCAATGCACTGATTCAACCATATCTTAGACTTGATTTGGTCAGACACAAGAGCTTCTATTGGCACTGCTGTGCTGACAAATCCTGTTTGTCCCTTACCTTTATTTGACTCAGTGGCCTCGGGCAATACACTAGACTGAGAATTCAAGGTAACACTATTATCTGTGGAGATACTTGCGCATTACTATTATCTATACTCCCCTGATTATCCAAATCCGATGATCTAGTTTTGACAACTTCTTTGATAAGTAATGGATATATGCCGAATACTGTTCTATATGTAAAATTATCAGACTGTTTGAGGCCCGTTTATATGTCCAAAAGTCTAATGTCTAATATATTATCAGACTAATAATTATTATTATCGGACGGCTACAGGTAAATTTTTAGACTGCAAGAACAAAAGCTTGACGTCACAGCAATGTTTTAAGTGTTGTTATTGAAGCTGTAACCCTTGCAGTGACAGTTTTGGTGATTTGTTCCACCACATCATCAGGTATCGAGATTTGGTCTGCTGCTAATCGTCTTTTCTTCCCTAGTCGTGAAGTAGCAGGTGGAACCGCTCGTGCCCTACTTGACTGTCTCTTTGGATGCATTGTATATATACTGAAAATATATACTTAAAATTCTTTAGTGATAGTAGTATATTTTCAAGATTTGTCATGTAAACAACGACAAATAGATAAATACATGTATCTAAAATTCCTCTTTCATTATGATTATTTTTATTTTATTTATAATTTATTTATTTTTTTGTATATACTAGCCTTTAAACAGTTACCCTCTTAAGTAATGCTGATTTCAAAGACTAAAATCTCACCATAGAATGTTTAATAAAGAATTATTGTCCTCAGGAAACACAAACAACTTGTGTTGATCCTAATGAGGAAAACCTCAAGAGAGGAGTTTGTAATTTTGTCCTTAGGAAACACAAACAACATGTGTCCATCCTAAAGAGGAAAACCTCGATAGAGGAGTTTAAATCAGTATTGTCCTCAGGAAACACAAACAACTTGTGTTGATCCTAATGAGGAAACCTCGATAGATGAGTTTTATTACAATATTGTCCTCAGGAAACACAAACAACTTGTGTTGATCTTAATGAGGAAAACCTCAAAAGAGGAGTTTTTTAATATTGTCCTCGGGAAACACAAACAACTTGCGTTGATCCCAGTGAGGAAACCTCGATAGAGGAGTTTTTTTTATATTGTCCTCAGGAAACACAAACAACTTGTGTTGATCCTTATGAGGAAAAAACTCAAGAGAGGAGTTTTAATCAATATTGTCCTCAGGAAACACAAACAATTTGCATTGATCCTAATGAGGAAAACCTCGATAGAGGAGTTTAAATACAATATTGTCCTCTGGAAACACAAAAAACTTGTGTTGATCCTAATGAGGAAAACCTCGGTAGAGGAGTTTTTCAATATTGTCCTCAGGAAACACAAATAATTTGCGTTGATCCTTATGAGGAAAACCTCAAAAGAGGAGTTTTTATCAGGAAACACAAACAACTTGTGTTGATCCTAATGAGGAAAACCTCGATAGAGGAGTTTTAATACAATATTGTTCACAAGAAATTGAAACAACTTGTGTTCATCTAAATGAGGTAAAATACTAGTTAATCAGAAATTTAAAAAAAGATTAAATAAATTATAGATTTCAATAGATAGATCAATAGTTCAGTAAATAAATAAACTAATTAATGAATTAATTAATTGAGAAAGTATATGTAAATGCATAAAAACATATTTCCTCAAAAAAGAAATGAGCGTTTTTTGATTATAGGAAACAAGAAAAGTTTATAATCAGTTTCAAATCAGGATCATGTATCAAGAAAAATTTCATTTTTCTTTTTATATAAAATTATATATAAATCATTATTATTTCAGCGTTATGTATTTCTGCTCCCTATCGGACAAAAGTTCTCTCTATCACTTTAGATAGCATAGAAATGACTTCAGCCGTCCAAAATGATTTATCACTTCCGCAGTGAACACAGTGAGGTCATGTTGACCTACACATGTAAAACATACGTGGCCAGTACTGGTGACAAAGGCTTCAACCTAGATAATCGAAAACGGACGCCATCTAACAGAAATTCTTCCAAAATTAAATCGCTACTATGAAAGCCATTATCGGTCATTTTTTTAAATATAATTATTCTACAGCACCAAGTTATCCACATACATGTATGCAAATAGTATACAAAATAACAATAGCAATGGATAGCAATTATTGATATCGATAACAAAGCAAAATGTTACTCACTTCATCTTTGAAAGATTGTTAGATAAATAAATCAACTAAATATGTATGGGGAAAAAACAAATGTGTTCCTTACCGCTTAAAATAATTTGAAGCTATCCAACACACATGTACTTTTCACGGCGTCCTAAAAGAAGCTGTAAAATGACGCTATCTGGGCGACCGGATCCAGATTTTTTACCGCGCACGATTTTCATTGGGCGTTTACTACATGTTTACATTTCCAAGAATCGCTTGCATCTGCCTCTCCTAATTTGGATACGCCAAAAACTTTCCAACGATGATGCAAGCGCGATAACTCTTACACGCAGAGCATTCCAATGTACATAAAATATTTAATTCATATACGTTATAACATGTTCCGGTTGCGGGGAACTATATATCGGCGAGACGGGAAATACCTTACGGGAAAGGATCAGAGTACACAAGCAACAAATAAACGTACCGCAATATCGTAAACTCAAAGTCAGTGAACACTTAGATGTGTGCGGAAATAAAACTTTTACTGTCTTTCCATTTTATAAACTGCACAATTCAACACAATCGAAAGACGTGATAAAGAAAGACATTTTATAAGGACTTTCAAACCTAAATCAAAAAGTTTAATGTAAAATAATTGTTTCTTTACATGTAAAGTATGTTACTGAGTCACATTTATTGCTTTGTTATTGTACGCTTTGTTTTAAAATGCATTGTTCTGTGAAAGTACGGGAAAAATATGACGTCAATCAAGATTTGTTAACGTTAAGTTATTATGACGTCACAATAGACGTTACCATGAGTATTTTATAAAGCATCATGAAGAAGAAATGAAAGCGCTTATGTTTTACTCGTTCTCTGTGTTTTTTATTTATTTAAAATAATTTTCATATTTATCACCGACCATTGTGATTTTTCTTGGATTTATATATATATATATTCCTACTTCTGTACTAAGAAACACTCGCCGCAACGATGATAGTGAAAAAAGCGACATCCCTTTTGTTGTGACGCACAATCCACGCAACCACAATATTTTAAGATCAGCCAGGAGATTTTTTCCCATTTTAGAACAATCTCAGAATCTAAAAGTCTCAACGCCTGTATTCCTTACGCTAGGGTCCCATATTTGTTGTTTATGGACTCGCACTCGTGCGTTCAGTTTGCCGGTTTGTCCTATGTAGTTTTCATCACAGGTCGGACAGGTTATGCAGTAAATAACATTTTCTGATTTACAGGTCATGTTGACGTTTGGTGTTAATTTTTTACCACATTTTAAAGTTTTTTCGCTTCCCTCCTCCAGATATACACATGTTCCACAACGTGGGTCACAGCACTTTTTGACGACTTTGGCATTGATTGTTGCAAATCTTGCTCTGGTTAGGATTTTCTTCAGATTGGGTGCCTGTCTTCTGCTATAAATAAGTTGAGACTTTTAGATTCTGAGATTGTTCTTAAAATGGAAAAAATCTCCTGGCTGATCTTAAAATATTGTGGTTGCGTGGATTGTGCGTCACAACAAAAGGGATGTCGCTTTTTTCACTATCATCGTTGCGGCAACACTGTATATCCTAAATGTCGGATCTATCAAGTAGATACAAGGTCACGGATGGAAATTTATATAAAGCACTAAAAATGACCAAAGACACGAACAATAAAAATTGTCAAATTTTCGGGACGCCCTGTCCCTTCCTCAGGACAAAGAAAAGAGTTAAAAAGTCATAAGAACAAAGGAAAAAGCGAAACAAAAAACAACTAGCACTACTACTAAACTACTAAACACTATTTATTTACATACTTAGTTACATGTTGATTTGGAAATTTTTAAGAACACTATTAAAGAAAGAATCCGGGCCGCTATGAAATGCGTCCGGTCTATCGGGTATACTCGGGTGAAGTGCGATTTACATAATTGAACGAATTAATTATGCTAATTAATTACGACAATCAGTAAATCGTACATTGTTTCATTCTCTCAAAATGGCGTAACTATACTTGATAAAGAATAACCAAAGAAAAATAATATAGAAGGGGCATTTTAACATATGAATTATGATCTATTATAAATTTTAATTTGAAATGTTTTAGGACTGATTATCGGTAAAAAATAATTAATAATTAATTAACAAAGGCGTAAGCAATACATAGTTATGTGGGTTGTTCGAGAGTTGGTGACGCAAATTAACTGTAGAGTTTACACTAAATTGAGAGAATAATCTTGTTTGGTATCATCAGGAATCGGGTCTAGTTTACGTTCATTCTGGTGAAGTCATTCAGTTTGTTAATACCATTGGGGCGGAATGACTTCAATCTGTGCATCCAGAACTTTTCTTTGCTTTTTCTCTGAGCGTCTGTCCATCTTGGGTTATGATCAATCACCACTACTGTCATGTCCTCCCATTTGTGACCCTCAAGGTTGAAATGTTCCCCAACGGGTTCATTGAGTTTTTTGGTCCTAATGGTCGAACGGTGGTTATTGACTCTCCTGCGGAGATCTCCTGTTTCACCAATATACTGTTTGGAGCAAACTTTGCAACTGATGAGATAAATGCAGTTGTCAGTATGACAGGACAAACTTCCTAGTATTTTGTAGCTGCGGCCTGTAACAGGGCTGTTAAAACTGTCTGTGTCAGTGCTGTGCTTACAAAGAAGACATCTTCTGTCAGAGCAAGTTTTAAAGCCCCCGTTAGGTAATGGGTTGTCCAGTCTGGTTCTTACTACCATGTCCTTTAGGTTCCTAGGGCGTCTGTATGCAGCCAATGGGGGTTCCTTAAAGACCTCTGCCATTCGTTTGTTTGAATGGAGAATTGGTAGGTTCTTTTGAAGGATACCGCTTAGGTTCTTAAGGACGGGATGGTATGTGGCTACCAGAGGGACCCTACCGCTATTTTCTTTCTCTTTGTAGCGTAATAGGTTTTGCCTGTCATGTCCCGCCATCTCATCAATAGCTGTTTGTACGTTGCGGGCATTGTAGCCTCTTTTGCATAGGTGGGACTTAAGAAGACCACTTTGCTCCTGATATAAGCCAGGGGACGAACAGATGCGTCGAATTCTGGTGGCTAGACCCTTAGGCACTCCCTTAAAAGTGTGTGGGGGATGACAGCTAGTGGGCATAAGATATAGGTGGGAATCTGTGGGTTTGGTGTGGAGACTGAATTCGATTTCACCATCAATCAGGGTAGATGTAGTATCTAGAAATACGTTTTTCGAATTAGATACGTCTACTGTGAATTTAATCGACTGATGAAAGGTGTTGGCAAACGTAATGAATGCCTCGAGGCTCTCGCGACATTCCACCCACTTCATCTCTATATCGTCAATGAAACGCAACCAGCTATGGGGCCTAAATGGTGCTTGAAGTAACAAGTTGCGTTCCAGTCTGCCCATGAAGACATTGGCATAAGACGGTGCCATTTTCGTACCCATAGCAGTGCCATTAACCTGCAGGTAATGTTCTCCATTAAACATGAAGTTGTTGAACTTGAGAACGTGTTCAAGGAGCTTGGCAAGGGACTCGGTAGAAGGAATTTGTATGGACCTACTGTCCCAGACTTCTCTACAGGCTTCTATACCCTCATCGTGCGGAATATTGGTGTACAAAGATGTGACGTCCATAGTCACGAGGAGGGTATGATCTGGGAGGCCAGTAGAGGGCGTCTTGTTAATGTAGTCCGTGGTGTCCTTGAGATAGGATGGCAAATTCTCTACGTGTGGACGGAGATGTAAATCAATGAATTCAGAAATTTTCTCCGTGGGGTGTCCAATTGCGCTGACTATGGGGCGACCTGGCATGCCTTCTTTGTGTATTTTAGGAAGCAGATAGAATTGTCCTGGTCTACAGTCAATAGGATTTAAGGTCTCATAGACGTTGATACCAATCTCATTTTTCTCAAACATATCGTCAAGAGTTTTGGTAATGGCGGTGGAGAATTCTTTAGTAGGGTCAGAGTCCAGTTTCTTATAGAAACGTTCGTCTGAGAGTTGTCTTTGGGCCTCCGCCATGTAAGTCTCTTTATCCAGTACGACAACTGTAGAACCTTTGTCTGCTTTCTTGATTTTTGGTGTTCTTTCTTCAAAAGTTTGAATGTTGGGTTATCTTTCATGGACATATTTGAAAATAAATAATTGCCAAAATGATAAGACTACTTTTAATATTTTAGTCGTGTGAAGTCGAAAGATTCAACGAACGATTGCTCTGGAATCTTATGTATTTCGTAGATAATTCGTGCAAGAAATCAAAAAAATTTTAAAAACAATTGTTACATGAGTAAAAATCGAAAGGGAAAAGTGGAAAGAACTAATTCCATAAAAGATAACCCAACATTCAAACTTTTGAAGAAAGAACACCAAATATCAATAAAAAATGAACACCGGGTCTCCAATTTACAGACCTACTTAGAATGTAACATTATACCTAAAGGCTTTCAGATAAATGTTACACCTAACATAGGACCAATCTCCAAACGCTTTCAGGAGCGCTGGCACGTTATTACAAGGAGATGTTCTAAACAATTGATGTCACTCTGTCTTTCTTGGGATATCCACAAGTTAGGACAATTGAGGATGAGATCAAGTCCTTAGAATCATCCCTCAACGATATCATGTCCAAGGTCGATCTTGATGAAGCCCATAATATTATACACACCTATAATATGGCCCTAACAAATAAAGTCAACAAGACTCAAAGAAAGAATCATCTCGCGCGATCATGATCACAAAATCGTGTGAATTGGTCGCGCTATGATCCCTGATCCTCAAATAAGTTCATACAGAATTGAACATATTTTCTCTTTAATCTAAGAAACTATTTGCAAATGTAAATTGTTATTTCGGTATAGCTCATGTAAATGTACATCTTGCGTGAAGTAAGTAAAACATAAATCTCAGATAAGGTTGCTTTTACAGTTTTTGGAATTCATTGTGTACTTATAACGCATTCCAAAATTAAAACAGAAAATCTTTTTTTCTGTTTTAAGATATTTGCCCTAAGGTATTGACAAAATCCAACAAATAACACAGTTTACAAGATATTTATTGGTGTGGATATTAGTGTTCACTACTAACATTACAGTTTGGTAATAACAAAAATCTACAGAGTAAATTTCCTCTCTACATTCCCATTGCTGCATTGTATTTCAAAGCCAAAGCACCATCGTTTAAATTAAAAGGGAGTAAATTTCCTCCCAAAGAATATCACTTATACAGTTCACAACTTCAATTACAATTTCAAAATACAAAATATCTACAGAGTAAATTTCCTCTCTAAATTCACATTGGTGCACTGTCGTTCAGTATTTCAAAGCCAAATCAACCATCGTTTAAATAGCTAAATTTTTACGGAGTAAATTTCCTCCCAAAGAAAACAGCAAAAATGTACAGGGTTAATTTCTCTCTAAATTCACATTGGTGCATTGTACATTAAGTATTTCAAGCCAAAGCAACCATCGTTGAAATAGCTAAATTTTTATGGAGTAAATTCCTCTCAAAGAATATCACTGATACAGTGTTCACTATTAACATTACGGTTTGGTAATAACAAAAATCTACAGAGTAAATTTCCTCTCTAAATTCACATGGTGCATTGTTCATTAAGTATTTCAATGCCAAAGCAACCATTGTTTATATTGCTAGATTTCACGGAGTAAATTTCCTCCCGAAGAAAACAGCAAAAATGTACAGGGTTAATTTTTCTCTCTAAATTCACATTGGTGCATTGTACATTAAGTATTTCAAGCCAAAGCAACAATCATTTCAATAGTTGAATTTTACGGAGTAAATTTCCTCCCAAAGAATATCACTGATACGGTGTTCACTACTAACATTGTGGTTTGGTATAACAAAATCTACAGAGTAAATTTCCTCTCTAAATTCACATGGTTCATTGTACAATCAGTATTTCAATGCCAAAACAACCATTGTTTATATTGCTAGATTTCATGGAGTAAATTTCCTCCCAAAAAATATCACTGATACAGTTCACAACTACAATTACAATTTCAAAATACAAAATATATACAGAGTAAATTTCCTCTCTAAATTCACATTGGTGCACTGTGCATTCAGTATTTCAAAGCCAAATCAACCATCGTTTAAATAGCTAAAGTTTTACGGAGTAAATTTCCTCCCAAACAATATCACTGATACAGTGTTCACTACTAACATTACAGTTTGGTAATAACAAAAATCTACAGAGTAAATTTCCTCTCTAAATTTACATGGTGTATTGTTCATTAAGTATTTCAATGCAAAAGCAGCCATTGTTTAAATTGCTATATTTTACGGAGTAAATTTCCTCCCAAAGAAAACAGCAAAAAATGTACAGGGTTAATTTCTCTCTAAATTCACATTGATGCATTGTACATTCAGTATTTCAATGCCAAAGCATCCATTGTTTATATTGCTAGATTTTACGGAGTAAATTTCCTCCCAAAGAAAACAGCAAAAATGTACATGGTTAATTTCTCTCTAAATTGACATTGGTGCATTGTACATTAAGTATTTCAAAGCCAACACAACCATCGTATACATAGCTAGATTTTTCGGAGTAAATTTCCTCCCAAAGACTATAACTGATATAGTGTTCACAACTACAATAACAATTTAAAATAAAAAAAATCGACGGAGTAAATTTCTTCTCAACAAACGCATGAAGCAGTGTCCATTTAGAATTCTAAAGCTTAAACAACCATCGTTTACATAGCTAGATATTACGGAGTAAATTTCCTCCCAAAGACTTTAACTGATACAGTGTTCACTACTACAATTACATTTTCAAAATAGAAAAAAATCTACAGAATAAATTTCCTCTCTAAATTCACATTTGTGAATTGTAAATTCAGTATTTCAAAGCCAAAGCAAACATCGTTTTCATGCTAAATTTTTAAGGTGTTAATTTCATCCCACAAGAATATCAGTGATAAAGTGTTCACTACTACAATTTCTATTTGAAAATAGCAAACATTTAGAGAGTAAATTTCCCCTCAACACACATTATGAAGTGACCATTTAGAAATAAATCTAAAGCTTAACAACCATCGTTCCATAACTAGATTTTAGGGAGTAAATTTCCTCTCAAAGAATATCACTGATACAGTGTTTGCAACTACTATTCAATTCTTAAAAAAGCACAAAATCTGCAGGGTAAATTTCCTCTCTAAATTCACATTGGTGCATTGTACATTCATTATTTCAAAGCCAAACCAACCATTGTTTACATAGTTAGATTTTAGGGAGACATTTCCCCCCAATTCTATCACTGATACAGTGTTCACTACTACAATCACAATTTCCAAATCTAACGCTTATACAACCATCGATGACTTTCGTAAAAAAACGTATTAATCCGCCTGACGTTAGGTTCAAATTTTGTACAATCTAAAGTCATTTTTTTAGAATAATGATCTTTTTTTTCTTACATCAAAAGAATGAAAATTAAAATAAAAGCAATGAATTTAATAGCTACCCATTTTATACAGTGTAAACTGGGTTGGAACAGTTTACGCTTTTTTATAAATCGCTTCACAGTTTATAAAGCGTTAACTGCCCCAACCAGGCTTATACCGTATAAAATGGGTAGCTATTAAATGCATTCCTTAATTTAAACATTTTATAGTTTTGTTACTGAATAGAGCAAGCATATCTACAAAGTAGCCACAATAAGAATGCAATTAATTATATGAAATGATACATTTTTAACAAGGAGATCCAGTGTTTTATAATCATTTTCTGATGAATTTTTTCACGGCCTCCTTCACTGCAGTTACTGTTACATCAATTAGAACATTGCCTTTGGAATCGATTTGTCCTTTCTGTTGCATAACAATATCCTCTTTGTTTACTGTCTGACAGTCCCTCATGTTGATTTCGCGTGTCTTAGCTCTATCATCGATTATGACAGCATTCTCCGCATTGATTGTTGCAATTGGTAACTTACAAAACACAAATTTTTCCGATGTTTCGAAAGTTCCAAAGTAGATCTTTCCACCATATAGTACCAATCCACAATCCACCTGTAGACAAAATTTAAAATACTGCATCAGCAAAACAGGTTAAAATTATCAATTGATGTTTTTCCTACGAATATTTTGCTATAAAATACCTTCCCCTCTTTAAAGCACTTTGATCTAATGAAACAACATAACGAGCTTCATTTCGAAATATAAAAAAAAAACCATGGACCAAAACATTCTTGATTTTTATATTGACAGCATAATCTTTTAAAACTCTCATTTTATAAAATTGTGAACTTCTGTTAGTGTACTATTTTACATTTACATAAATGCAAAGAATTTTATAATTAAAATTTTAAAATAAAATATTCAGGGGATGCCCTTTTATATGATAAGTAAAAAAAAATATTGCAATGAATACATGTATTAAATGTAAAATAAAGCAGTTTTTCCCTCGAAGAGTAATAAATGCAATGTTTTACCTCAGTCATTTCTTCCTCCTCAGTTTCTTTTTGTTTCCTTTTCTTTCCCTAAAGTAGAAAAAATAATATGAAGTAAGTTATTTAAAGGTTCAACGTATAACGGTATATATGTTATACAATACGTAATATTGCGATTACCTCGCAGTTATTTAACTTACTACCGCTCTTTTGCAGGGGAGTCGAGAAAGCTCAAATCTAACAAGATTATCGGGGCACATGGCATTGTTTACAGTAGTGACAATCGAATGATTTGAACAATTTTATGCAGAAAGTACAATGAATTGCTAAGAATTGAATTCCAAATAGTAGATTGTCAAATAAGGAAAGATAAGGTTATTTTATCAGCTATGAAATGCCTCAATTTTCGATGAAAATTTAATGAGAAGAGCCCGCTTAGTTAAAATATCGTTAAAAATGTACCAATCAAGGATTAACTTCTCTCAATATTTAATTAGGCTAGTTCAGCTATTGTTAAAGAAGTTATTCCACTAGGATTTTTTAACTTATCTCTCCTTTTGAATTCTACAATTGATCGATCTTGCATTGTATTCAATAGCACATTTTCCCCAGCGAACAGACGTTCCTTACCTCCATTGCGAAAGAGTTCTACTAAGTTGAGTAATCGCAATATCAAGTATTAAATGTGTTGATTCTTATATGTACAGAATTTGAAGCTTGCCAAACTCCAGGTGACTTAATGAATCATATAGTAAAATATATCGAAAGTTATCAAATTAATATAAGATTTTATCCTTCTACTACCCCTTACATCGACCTAATAAAGGTAACCTAATAAACCAAAACTTTTTTTGGTCACTGCCCTAATAAAGCCTTTTGCATGTATTCCAACGTTCTAAAAGCATTTTGAAGTCATGTATATTGCAATTTCCATATCACCTTAGTGTCATAGTTTGAACTGCATGGATATTCCTAAATCTGTCCAAAATAGCTCGTTTTGGACGTTGAAATGTAATAAAAGATATGTTGCAGGATAAACAAAATACATGATACATGTAACTGTTTAAATATAAGCGATAATTGGGCGCGGGTCGAAAATGCATGAAAGATCGGCAAGCCTCGCCCTTTATTACGTTTTCTTACTCTTGTCCAAATATCGCTTATATTTCAATACAGTTACCATGAATTTTATATATAATGTTCTTTTTTTACAATTTCAATTGTTTAACTGCATTTAACTAAAATTTAATTTTTTTCAGCTAGGCATTTTGATTTTATTATGAATCAATGGTACCTGATATGAGGAACACAATTATAAGTGCATAAGAATATAAGTACCTTGGAAGTGCTGTCATGAAGCACTGGGGCAGTGTTATCATTTCTTTTTTCAGTGACTTCACTCTACAAAATAGATAGAGACATTAATCAAAGAACACAATTATTTAAGTTTCGTATGTGAATATCCTTATTTAAAAAAACATGTTTCAAGAGTCGTTGAACAACCTGTTTTTTAGGGTGTTTTTCATGTATCAGAAAACTTGAAATATAATTTTTTTATTGCAGTAAGCTATACTTCTTTTAACAAGCATATCACTGCATTTTTTCCTCGTCCTTGATTTTCACGGAATCATGGGATTTTAATTTTTATAATTGTGACTATGATCGGGTTCATAATGCATAAATTTATGTTCTAAGAGATAAGGAAGGACACCTGTATTGTTTATGCATGCTTACCTGAGTTTTTGGTAGAGTGTCCTCATGATCATTTTTCTTTGTTTCTTCTTCGATCTGAAATGAAATGATCAGATTTATTTCCTTTACAAAATAAATCCAATTATTATAGCGATGGTAACTATTGTTTCAGATCTGAGCCTTGGATTTGTACGCATAATGCCCTGATATAGACGACGTTAGTGTGGTTAAATTTTTATGTTACAATATTTGTTACAGTTGAATTTAGAGGTGAGTGTATTTTGTCTCTTAACTTAAAAATTATCCATCTGTAATTATCAATTGCCAAATCAAAAATTATTGATTTATAAGACATTATATTTGTCTTCATCGTTTACAATAATGTAGCGGATTGGATAATTTTGTACAGTTTATGGTATACCGGGTACCTAAATGTACATGTACTGGTAAAAAAGGACATTTTTTTCCAAAAATTGAAATAAAAAAATTTTGATTGTCGATATGCAGATTTATCATTTGTGTTTATGGATATTAGAGAACATGGCACAAGTAATGTGTTCTTATCTTACTCTGCTTTTCATCCGTGCTCTTGCGGCAGCAGCCTCAGCATGTTTCAGAGCATCTTGTTGTTGTATCAATTTTTGATGAATTTCTGCATGTTGATGCTGTCAAGTATAAGTTACATTTTAAAGGTTTAATCATATTGCCTAACAAATAAAAGTCATTTTTATCAAAGTTTAGACTTTTCTAAAAAATCTAAGTAGTACCCAATTTAATTGAAAAGAATGGATTGCTTTAAGTAAAAAAAAAACTTATTTTTTCAAAGTTAAGTAATGTGATATTAAAAATTTACTTGATACTTAAACTCATGATATATAGATCTTTACAAATAAAAATCAAGCAGAAAGGTTCACCTTTATACCTTACCTTAATTGTATGATATTTTTCTTCCCAAGATTGGGACCATTTCTTTGTCTAAAAAATAAAAAAAAAAGCTTCATAATTCCTTGATTGTGTCATGTAATTTCTTTTAATTTTCCACTCCTATATAAACACATACACTACTACACCTGTTTACAAATTATTTACTCATTTGCTATACAAATTTTAAACTTACCTCTGTCAATTCAGACTTAAGCAAATTTATTTCTGTCTTCAATTCTTCATTTTTCTCTTGCTCAGTTCTTAATTCTTTACACAAATCCTCGTTTCGCCTCTGCTCTTCCTTTAGCTTTTTTTCAGTCATAGTTTCACTAGAAGGTTTGGCAATATCAATACATGTATCTCTTTCATCCTCTCTCAATGAAACTGATCTAAAAAAATATGTTTGAAGAATTAAGATTGATATCAATTTCTTTTTTCATTGACATTTCATTGCTAGTAATTCAATCATAGATTCAATTAAATATACATGTTCAACGAGAATTCATTATTTAGATTATGAATTACGGTCTTTTATTATTAAATTACAAATGTCATATATTTCTATTACATGCGCCTTTAACAGGCACGAAGCATTGTTTTTGAAAGGGTGGGGCGTGGGG
>PRKT01000280.1:552541-566745 GCA_003671525.1 Saccostrea glomerata
AATAATGATTTAAATCAACTTGAGCGGTGGTCTAAACAGTGGCTATTGAAATTTAATCCTACGAAAACCAAAGCTGTATTTTTTAGTACTAAGAAAAATATAGATTTACCATTGCTCAAATTTCAAGATTGTGACTTAGATTTTGTATCATCACAGAATCACTTAGGTGTTCTCTTCTCAAATGACCTCACTTGGTCAGCGTACATTGATTCTATCGTGGCCAATGCATATAAAAAATTAGGTCTACTTAAAAAACTGCAATTCAGGGTCAGTGCTAAAACTTTATCTCTTTTATATACTACTTTTATAAGACCTCGGTTAGAATACGCAACTGAAGTTTGGTGTGGGTGTTCTAGTCAAGATTCCGAAAAATTAGAAAAATTACAACTTGCAGCGGCAAGAATAGTCACTGGGTTAACTTCATTAGCATCGCGAGATTCTCTTTATTTTGAAACTGGTTGGGAACCACTTGCTGTAAGACGAATTTCCAGAGTTAGAACAACTATGTATAAAATATATAATAACATGGTACCCGGGTATCTGAAAGATATATTTCCAAATATTCGATCACACGAATCAAATTATGTAACAAGACAATCACAAAATTATTGCATCCCTAAGTGTAGATTAAATATATATAAATCATCATTTGTTCCAATAGCAATAAGGGAGTGGAACTCTTTGTCTCTTGAAACACGACAATCTACTACTATAGGTTCCTTCAAAAATTGTGTAAACTCTCAGAGAACACCCACCCCGTCCTTTTTTACTTTTGGTGATCGTTACTGGAGTGTAATTCATACTAGATTAAGACATAATTGTGTTCTAAATAAAGACTTATTTAGATGTAATATTATTGACAGTCCATTATGCACTTGTGGAAAAATAGAAGACGCATATCATTTCTTTTTCTCTTGTACGAAATACGCTGCTCCAAGAAACGACCTGTTCAATGCTATTTTTAGAATGATTAACTTACGTATTGTAGACACTCATGTTCTGTTATGGGGAGACAATTCGATCAGTATTTCTGAAAATGAAAGTTTATTTTTAAATGTGCAACTGTTTATCAAGAGATCTGGTCGTTTTTGAAATATTTTGATTCGTTTGTACATACTACATCAGTTTAAATTTTGTACATGCATTACCTATGTTAAATAATCTTATTGACCTTTGGTTTCCAGCGTAAATTAATTTTTGAACAAAACTTTGTGTAATTAATTGTTATAAAGGAGAGGACGTTCTAAGTATTAAGTACTTGTGTCCAATCCTTTTGTTGTAACATCTTAACAATAAAATATGTTCAAACCATTTTATTTTTAATCATGGTATTAGATAAACAGCCATGCTTAAAGCTGAACTGAACGAGGAGTAGATTCTTGTCCTAGAGATATGTTGTACAAAACATAAAACACAACAGGGTAAACCCTTCTTTCATTATATAGTTTAAACAAAATCGATTTAATTTCATATGTTTAAGTCAAAATTAAAACGTTTTTTCACCACCCGGACCAAAAAACGTAGGCGGACCATTCCTTATACGGGCCGGACCATTTCTTATAAAAGGCGGACCAAATATGTTATCGTATTTGGTCCGGCCGGACCTTTAAACGAGGCGGACCAAATATTATGCGACACCGGTCACACCCGCCGTATGCTCCTTGTCGTGATCGGGAAATAACAAAACAATCCATGGACAACTCAGTGTGTAAATAAGTAAAAAAAAATGTCAGTCAGCATTAAACTTCGTGATAAATTGTATTTGCCGACAAGGTCATTGTGTCAGCCACAGAACTTACGAAATGATGAGCATGACAACGCAAGTAACAATATTATCGTCGTTTGTAAATTAATTATTACTACTACTGTGTTTAAGACTTTTCTTTAATCTTATGTCTGCAAACACAACCTACATGTACACTCTTAGTTCACAGCCTGATAATGACTTTCTTCAAATTCACATGTCAGTCGTTTATACTTTTCGCTTGTTGTCTCCTTGCAACGGAGTTGGAGGGGATAAAGTAACACAATCGTGTGTGCGTGTTTGTTTGTAGGTTATTGAGTAAATCCTGTGCATAACGAAGTGACGTAATTTTCATCGGTAGCGAAAGTTGCCTTGATTTATAGATATGATCTTTGACAATCCGTATAAATTCGATACATCAATGCGAAAGTGACATTTCACAAAAATCTGTAGATAGCACATTTTCTGAATTTGAATTTGATATTACGTGTAATATATAAATGACATTTAATTTACATCTTCTTTTTTCATAAAGGTACATTTAAAAAAGGAAGACAATTTATTTCAAATTTATATGCAAATCTTAAGTATATTTCAAATTGATACAATTAATAAAGATAATAAGAAATGATCATAGGCACGCTTCTGAATACATATGCTCTAGTAGATAATAAATAAGATTTTTTGTAATAAGAACATGTAAACGTGACTAAAACCGTTTACATGTGGCTTGCTACTATATAAAGGGAAATTTTCGCCCCTGATTTATTTTCGTCCTTTTTGCCCTACTCCCAGGTAGGCTAATATAAAACAGGGCGCATTAAAACAACAATTTTAAATTACTAAAATTGTGCGAATTTTATCTGGGCCAACATTGTTTGCAAGTGTGAAAGTGCCAAAAAAGAAAAAAACAGGACAAAAATAACCCTTTATGCATTTTATAGATATAAAAAATAAATGATATGACAATACGTAATACAAATCAAAATATACTGAAATATAAGTAACAAATAACGATTTCTTTTTACCTGATATATATCAAACATTAATAGTACATGTAAATTTCAGAGATACATGTACATTTGAAGGTAAATCTCCAAAAACAGAGTATTAAATCAAACACAAAAAACCCTTAGATAGCTGTAAGGAAATGATTATCCAAAATACATATGTAAATAAAAGTAATTTGAGGTATATCAAAATATAAGACAATCAAATCATTTTTTAAAATTTGCAATATGTACAGAAATTGAGTAAAATTTTGAAAGCTTCATCAAGTGAAACATTTCGCGATAACGAGCAGTATTCAAGATCAAAAGTCCATCAAACAATACAAAATAGGAACAGAGCAAACACGGACCTCCAATAATCAGAGGTGGAATAAAGCTCATTCAAAAATTAGACAAGCAGATAGTGCATCAACTGTAAGACTTGTGTAGTCGTTTATGGTCCAAGTATTTTAAAATTATCATTTAAACTAGAAAAGTATATTTTAAACTGGATTTTATTTCATTTTTAATGAGGTAGTCGATCGTAACACAGTTAACTGTTTTTTGTATTCATGAAGACGAAGGGTAAAATCAATATTGTTGCCTCGAAGTATTGGGGGACAACCGGGAAACTGACGCCCGAAGCAGAAGACCAAGCCAAGTCACAAAATAAATATGCTTAAGTCAAATTTAGGTGTTTTATGACAGGCTCAGATATCTTATTGGCAAAAAGAAAATCAAAAACGCAGATTTCTCTCCAAATACTAATATATGAATACGGTTTACACATCAAGTAAATTTCAAAAAGAATTGATCCGAATTGATTCCAATGAAATTTGGTCTGCTTGACATTCCAAAATAAGTAAAAATCTAATGCGTTTTCAGAAATTTGAAATGAGCAATCCAGTGATATTACATTTAATAAAAACTTTTCGAAGGGTCTTCCACACTTACCACATAAACACATGTATATTACCTGTGTTGATTTGGATATCTAGCTTTGGCATTTCATATATGTAAAATATTAATAGTAAATATATAAGGAAAATATAAGAGGTCAAGAAGAATGATCTGAACTATATTTGTACATGTATATATATTGAATTATTAATCCATCAACTATCAATTTCCCTTTATAAGTTTCGAGTTATTGTAATGATTGCGAGAAGAAAAAAAAAATACTCCACTAATCAATCCTACGATAGATTATCGTTTTTCCAATTTCAAGAACGTCCCATTTTTTGGCTTCTGTTGGCCTTTAGAATTCATCTCCATCGGAATCTAGAAAAGTGTAAAGAAGATATAACTCTTAATATTACAAAAACCCCATTGTAAAACACTTTACAAGTACTAGTAAACAAAAAGATGAGAACATATATCAGGAAGCTGAGCAAAACTGTTGATGAAGTATATGTAGCATTCTGTTTTTGCCATTTTTATTTTATAAACACAAAAATTGTATTTATTGCATTATGATTGTAGTGCTCAATAACATTAAAAATTATACCTCGTTTTTCTCGCATGGCACAAATTTGTATTTTTGAAGAATAGTCACAATGGCGCATTTAGCTTCCATATAAGCCAATCTCATAGCGACGCAATTCCTGGGACCCAGTCCAAACGGAAGAAAGGTATATGGCGTCAGCTTAGACTTGTTCTTTACAAGAAACCTGTAAGATTTAAACAAATGCATTGCTAAAAAGAGTTCGTAATATGTTTTACGGTGTGACCGTTGGGGCTAGCACAGTTACGTACTATCATAAACCTACACATGTACTGCCTATCATTCAAGAAAAAGAAAGAAAAAAGAAAACAATAAAAAGAAATCACTTCCCAAGCATCGCGATCGAGATTCCGAACTTCTCGGAAGTTCCCGACAAAATCGGAAATACCCGAACCGTTAAAGGGGACGAAAGTATGACGTCAGATAAAAAGTTCTGTTGACTTAGTACGAAACGATATTTTTATGGCATGGAGATTGCATTAACGAGGCCCAATCTAGTTGATCTGCGCATACATTTTAACGCAGCGTCGACTCAGGCACGTCACAGTACCCTGGACTGTCGTCACAATTGAATACAATAACGTCACAATTAAAATGACGTCAAATTGCGCTTAAATATTTCGCGGATCTTTTTTTATAGACTGCTCGTTGAAAGCTGGCTCATTCTGGCTTTCTATTACTTTAAAATTAATAACAACTCTGAAACATAATTTATTTTGAAGTATCAATTTCTTGGAACAGATTCATTAATTTTATCTTGTTTTATTTCAATTTGTGAGTTAGAAAAAAATCCAACTGCAACCAAAAGTAAACGATTTTAGTCTTTCTCCTTGAACATTAAAGTGTTTATACTCACCATTTTTATTGAGCATAAAGAGAAAATTATGCTTTAATGTAAGAATGGTTTTAATTTTTAGAAACTTATACAATATTACAATCGTTTGTTGATGTTATGTAAAGTTGACCTATTGCAACTTATAAAATAATAGCTATAGTTGGATAAAATAAAACCTATTTTTGTGTTTTGATATGCCCCCTTTTCACTGCAATAAAGGCTACCTCCGATTTTCTTTTCATTTTTTAAAGAGGGATGTGAATTGCCTGATATATGTGAAAATTAAAACATTTCATCATTTATTTTTTTTTAATTTGTCAATTCCTTTGTTTATTGAGGAGTTTTAGTATTTAATTGTGTATAAAAACACGAAAAATGGTCCATATCTTGAAAGTGCCCTAATTTGATTACAATAAAGGCAATGTAACAAAATTTCATTCTAATTTTTCTTAGCATAATACATACAAATTTATTTCCAAGAATCACAATTTTTTATCATTCCGTTTTCGTAATATCCAACTAGATTGGGCCTCGTTAAATCGTTGTTTGTAATTTTTTTAAAAGTAAGTTGTTGCTATGTTTTTGCCACCATGTTGCTATGCACCGCAAAGGATTATTGAGAGTTTGGATTTTTTTCACGTGGACTCATAAAAATTTCTTGGAACAATTGTAAGATTTCAGCCTGAATTTCCTCTGTTCGTACACGTTAGTCTATTGAGCTCGCTACGCGAGCGGCGCTTCGCGCCGCCTCGCTGCGCTCGCTATTAAAAAGAAAAAAAATTTGAATGAGCGTACTTTTTAATACTTTTGGATTAAATACTTTAATATTTAGTATATTAAAATATAAAGATTCTGTAGAATGATATGATATGGTCATTACGCACATGCATTCACACGCGCACGCGTGCAATGCTAAAATTTGAATGAACTTAGTACACTTCTGGGTAAACGTTGTCAAAGTCTCAAATGCATATAGTTTGTCTTATTTAATGAAGCTTACAGGGGATATGGCACCAAAAGGGAGTTGGGGAGCGTTTGGGGAACATCTGTAACGGTCCCCGTTACAATTAGCACTAGTTATTTATTGAACAGCCCTCGTACAGCTCAGCATACCTTTTAATCTCACATGGTTTTTCGCACAAATTAAGGTCACATTATTCTTGCAATAAAACTTTGCATATCGAACCTCAGAAAGAGACATAACCCTAATATGCATTAAATATCTAATGACAAATGTATATATTCTTAAGAATCATTATCGTGAGTTTTCAACGTCGATGTTTTAAATGGAACTTTATTAATATATGGTATGATGCCAAATCTAATTGATTCTACAATAGGGACTGCTTAAAAACGGATTCAAAGACGACTGCTAGTAACGAAAAACCATAAAAACCACTTGCAGTCATGTATATCAATGCTGAAAAAAGTTCAGAAATCTGAAAGAATCAAGATAAAACATTCAGCGATACAAAGAGTAATAAAACATTTGACAACTGCAAAATAATGTATGTGGTCGTTCATTTAAAATCATTTTCAAATATCCGTTTTTATATCAGTTTAAACATTCAATTGGGCATTGAAAAAATCAACAAGAAAAAGAAGAGCAATGGAATATTTGAAATGTACATTTGTAAAGCAGATCTTGTCGACATTTCTCCATGTGCCTTCTAGATTGTTCGGATAATGCCATTCCTATTTTACAAAAGGTGGCAAAATGCTCACAGTTATTTTTCACCAAATCGAACTTTTCCCAAATTCTCGAACCATCGCAATATTCTCTTGCTACTCGGACTACTTCTTCTGCGGGCTTGCAATTTTCGTATTGAAATCTTATAATTTCCCTTCTGCCTAGTTTTGCAAAATGATTTATATCGATATCTGTGATCTTTGCATCTAATTTCGAAATCCCAGAAAAATGAATGACAGTACAGTCTCCAGCGTAGATTCCATGGTGCTGATATCCAAAACATTTTATTTTACCATCGACACATATGTGGTCTCCCATTTTGAGTTTCCTTGATGAAAAACAATTAATAATATATATAAATAATAATAAAAATAATGCAGAGTAAAGGTCTAAATTTGAAGTCCTTCACCGGTATATTGTGAGTCTCTCTATCAATTAAAATTCTCAAATTTGACGTAAACACCAAACAATGTATCGAATTTAATTCCTTGATTGTAACAAAAAATGTCAATTATATACACTGTAGCTGCATATTCGGAAATTGCCTGTGAATGTTCAACGGTCTCACACACTTTAATTTAAAAATGAAAGCTGAAAAGTGATAGAAAGAATTTTAGATAGTACGGGAATGGAAATCAGGTCCATATCTTTTTTTTTAAAGTTGAAAATCATCATCATACACATGAAATTAAAAAAAAAATATTCAGGACAGAGAGATACAAATACTTCATTGTAAGAGAAACAAGAGGCCCATGGGCCACATCGCTCACCTGAGCACTGTGGCTGGGAAAAAGAAGAAATTGGTTTATTATTGAAAAGTTCAAATCCAAAAGTAGTCCCATGACCAATCATGGCTTTGCTATTCTTGAGAAGATGATTTTTAAAGAATTTTCGCATATATTTCGATGTAAAACTTTGGTCGGCCATTGTGGCCCCTCCCTACCCCCGGGGGTCATGATTTGAACAAACTTGAATCTGCACTACCTGAGGATGCTTCCATATAAATATGATCAATTATGGCTTTTCTATTCCTGAGAAGAAGATTTTTAAAGAATTTTCCTATATATATTTCTATGTAAAACTTTGGTCGGCCATTTTGGCCCCGACCTACCTCCAGGGGTCATGATTTGAACAAACTTGAATCTACTTTCCCTGAGGATGCTTCCATATAAATATGATCAATTATGGCTTTGTTATTCTTGAGATGAAGATTTTTAAAGAATTTTCCTATATATTTCTATGTAAAACTGTGGTCGGCCATTGTGGTCCTGCCCTATCCCAGGGGGTCATGATTTGAACAAAATTGAATCTACACTACCTGAGGATGATTCCAAATAAATATGAACAATTATGGCTTTGCAATTCTTGAGAAGAAGATTTTAAAAGAATTTTCCTATATATTTCTATGTAAAACTTTGGTCGGCCATTGTGGCCCCGCCCTACCCCCGGGGGTCATGATTTTTAATAAACTTGAATCTACACTACCTGATGATGCTTCCACATAAGTTCCACATCTTTCCTGGAACAATGGTTCTTGAGAAGAAGATTTTTAAAACATACCACCAAATTTCATTAATTCCCAATTATCTCCCCTTGAATGAGGGCGTGGCCCTTCATTTGAACAAACTTGAATCCCCTTCACCCAGGATGCTTTGTGGCAAGCTTGGTTGAAATTGGCCCAGCGGTTCTTGAGAAGAAGTCGAAAATGTGAAAAGTTAACAGACGGACAGAGAGGCAGACAGGCAGACAGACGGACGACGGACAAAATGTGATCAGAAAAGCTCACTTGAGCTTTCAGCTCAAGTGAGCTACAAACCGATATAACTCAAAAAATAAGACACTCTCTGTTTCTTTTACCATAAGTTCATGAATTATACTCTTGAATCAGCTCATGAATTGTTCATGAAGATTCCATGAAGTCAAAATTGGACACTCATGATTTCATGGATTTTATTCATGAAAACCAAGTTCAAGAATATTCAAGAATCATTTGTTCTTCATGAACAAACTTGGGTTGATCAAGAATAATTCTTGAACTTTAAAGAAAAGTTCATGAATTATTATCTTGAACTTTCAAGAAAAGTTCATGATGAATGATATTAATAGGTTCAATGCAAATTCATGAACTATCCATGAATAATTGGCAAAAAGTTATTTAGGAATGTTCCTGAAATATTCATTAATGTTCTTGCTTTTTGTAAACAAAAAAGTAATAAGTTATGCAAAATGAAAAATGTAAAAGAAAATATTTTAATAGCATCTTGAAAGATTTCACAGAATTTTTGTTTTCCAGGCATGGTAACAAAATCTTTGTTCAAGTAAACAACTCTGATAAGTGATAACGATAATAAATAAATTACTGTAAACCAACTTTTATTCGCGACGACTTAATATCGCGAATTACCGGGAGTTAAGTAGTTCGCGACGATAAATTTTCGCGATCAAGCCCTTCTGGAACTGTTTTCAATAGAAAAAGAGACTTTAAGGACCCGTTCGCGGCGAGAAATATTCGCGATGAAAAGGCTCTCGCGAACCTCGCGAAAATTTCTCGCACGCGAATAAAAGTTGGTTTACAGTATGTAGTTCATTCCTAGTAAAATTATGAAAAATTTCAATTCAAACGCGACTCTTTGCAGAATCCTTAACCTTACTTGGTCAAGAGGAGAGTGGGTTCCTTATTCAGCATATTTCAAAGCGTATGCCTAAAATCGAATGATTTTTAATCCAAGTCTCACTGTCTGGCAGAAAAGTGTGTTCAGCAATTAGGGCATCAGCTAAAAGGGCTTTCAAGGATTTTGAGCAGAGGTGGTCAAATAAAAAAAAATCTTATTGGCTCTCCCTGTGGAATTTTCAGAATTTGAACAAACTTGAATCCCCTTCACCCAAGGATGCTTTGTGGCAAGTTTGGTTGAAACTGGCCCAGTGGTTCTTGAGAAGAAGTCAAAAATGCGAAATGTGAAAAAATTTTCATTAAAAATGACATAACTGAACTCTTACAAATAGACAGTAACATCTTGACAAATCTTGACAAATATCTCATAGATTCAGCGATTGCCTCCTTTTTTTTGTAACTCACCACTAATATCTGAAGTTATGAAATTAATTGATCCTCTGGATATTACTTTTTTGCGTATTCTGTTATTTTCTTCAAAGGTTGACAAAGTATGACTAAATCTACTTTAATAATCCTCCCACTCTACCGATTCACTTTCCAACGTCTCGCGCGTTTCAAAGTTTGCGTCTTTTAAAAAGTGTTATGCAGAGCTAATTAAGAAATAGTTTCGAATTGCCGAGATTTTTGTTAAACAAAAAATAACAAACACTATCTGAATGATTTTTCACTGAAATTATTTTTTTTTAATTAATATAAGTTATATAATTTATTGAATTGGTTTTTTTTTTACATTATACCTGTAGAGCCATAGTTTCGTATTCAAGTATGGCCGCCTCTATATCAGAAGACAACAAATATCTCTTGGAACCACTCGCCCTCAAACTGAGTACCCTGAGCTATGAAAGTGTATAGGAGAATAGACTACAAAAAAAGAATGTGGTTCATGTCATAGCTTCTTCACAACCATGCAACCTGTGCTGTATCATTTACACCCGATGGACAGAAAAAATGACTTTTAACTTCATTAAAATATAAAGCTTTTCGACCCAAGAATGGTACGGTACAGTACGGACAAGAGATATAATTTTTTAGTTGTCAATAAATTTATGATACGTTTTTACGAAGATTATGAAATTTTTCCTAGACTGTTAGTCTGTTTCATTTTCTTACAACTTGTTAAAAGTTTGACAAATAGAGAAAATTCGGTCGAACAAAGTTGTGTTGTGAAAAATGAGATAATTTAAAGCACAAAGTACAGCTGGCCAATTTAAATGATGAAGAAACATTAGTAATTCAATATGAGAAAAAAAATGCTGTCAATATTGATACAGTGTTCTTTAAATTACGATCATAATTTAATTACATCTGTACACTCTCCCTTCTAGACAGTTCATAACAGAGTTTTATTATTTCCTGAAGAATCTAAGTTATCAATTACATAGAGTAAAAGATAGTGATTTTAACCTCTTATGTTCCCCTACTCGGCTATGATCCCATACTTTCTGTTCAAAATCAAAACAAAAGCATGTTAATAATTAAATCAGGGGCTTTTTCAACAATTGCATATGCATGCAAAAGTTGTATTATGGGAGAAATGAGTGTTTTCTGGCGATCGTTTGTGACAATTTTTTTTACAATCTTAGTCTTCATGAAAATTCATGAACATTCGTTACCTTTAACTATTAATTTTTTTTCTTTAAACTGAAAATTGCCAATATTCATTTTTGTTCATCATTTGCTCATGAACTATGAATTATGAATATTTTCATGAATTTTTTTCATGAACTACTTTTATGAACCTGTTAAGAATCCTTTAAGGACCATTCATGAACAATTATGAACAACTCATAAAGGTTCTTAAAATCATGAATATCATTTCGCAGGGGTGTCTTACAAAATTTTTGATGACAAAATAACTTTCTCTTGATCAATTTTACCAATCTATCCCTGCAAATTATCAATTTTTACTTAATCAATGATGTCTTTAGTTCTAAGAAGTTTCCTATTATTCCTATAATGCAACATGTTTGACTTCCTGATACAATATTTGTGAAAAGAACTTTTACTGTATTGACCATAACTGATGCAATTATCTTGTAATTAACATTAATTCTACTACGATTATTGCCGAAATCAGAGAAATACCGCGCATATTATTCTCAAATAAATCACAAAGGTCATCAAAAAATTATTAGATCAGAAACGCGTATGAACCCTGTGCAGTAGAAAGTTCAATAGACTTCAGAATTAAAAACATAATTAGACCATATTGATATGTCGTCTTTTCCATTTTAAGCACTGTATATTATTCAAAGTAACTGATGAATGTAGGTTTCTAAAGGTAAGCGGGGCTGTTTTAAGGTCAAGATCTAGTAAATGAAAGGTGCCTACAGATTTATCAAATCTCAGAAATAAATTCCTTTATTGATGCTTTACAACTTTAGCTTGGTCAAATAAGGTGCTTCGGGGCATAATTTGTAGGTAAACAAGATAAAAAATGTATTTTAAACTGTCATTTTCAATGAAAAATTAAGAAAACTAGTCATCAATATGGGAGTTTTTTGCATATTCGACAAAGGAATTGTATCCAGATTGCCTACAGTCTCACAGAAAACGGTACTTAGTATGTTCATGGCCTCTTCTTTAAACCAATATCAAATTTAATATAGGTATCCGGTTTACTTTTCAAATTAATTTCAAATTAAATGTCATGAAAATACCCTATTTTCTACATAATTCTGCTAAAACCGTATAGTACGGGAAAGAAAGTTGAAATTGATTATGACGTCATAATGGATCTAGCACATAAAAAAGTTTAAAGTTATTTACTAGATCTTGACCTTAAGGATCTTTATGTGCCATCATGACGTCATTATTTATATGATGTTACTTTTCCCGTACTTTACAGCTTCAATAAAAATTGTAGAAATAAAGCATTTTGCAATTCCTGGAA
This sequence comes from Saccostrea glomerata, assembly GCA_003671525.1. Taxonomy (NCBI): domain Eukaryota; kingdom Metazoa; phylum Mollusca; class Bivalvia; order Ostreida; family Ostreidae; genus Saccostrea; species Saccostrea glomerata. The sequence continues at coordinate 564,871 of PRKT01000280.1, forward strand.
TTCCTATACTCAATTTATATATTTTTGTTTATTGAGCTAAATGACATAATTAATACAATTCTTAAATTTGATACACTTGTAGGCACCTTTCATTTACTAGGCCTAAACATCGACTTTAAATGAACAAATCCAAAACTATCTCATGTATTGAAATTACACAACTTATTGCGATAATGTGAATAGTATGCAACTATTTTGAGGGAATGCAAAAATCCTACGAAATCTTTAGCTGACATCTAATAGAATAATTTCTTGATGAATTGTATTTTAATCAAAAAATGTGTTGAAGATTGTGTGTAAATGTTGTGCTGTCTATCATGAAATGATGTGCATTCTTTTTCATAATTAGATAGGAATTATTCGTGTATATTTTGAATGATTGGTGTTTGTTTACAATTTTTCTATCTATATGATCTTTTATGAGCGTTATGGCAGCTTGGTGACTTGAATCGTTTCTCTATGGAGTAACGATCAGTCTTATTTAAGAGCTGCTTGGTAGAATAAAAAAAAAGTCTTTGTTGTCGTGAATGATGCAGAATAACCTCAACGGTCTCGAAATGTTTTTCCGCTTACGCCTCGGCTTTTATCTTTAAAACAAATTTCTCGACCTGGGTCTCCAATTTTTAAAAAAAAATCCTCCCTCCCGTATTTTATACAACAGTGTTATAATACCCATTTTTATAGTGTACGACAATGTTTCTCTTGCTGCTTTTTTTCTTTATACAGTTTTTAAATACATATCTTAAATATGCTAAACTATTTTGTGAAGTTTGACAGTTCATCTATCAGAATCTGGACTTTTGTTATTTGCAATTCTTTACAATTTCTTCATTGTGAATACTTCTATAACATATTTCAACGTCATTAATTGTTTTGTTAAGCAATGATTAATAATAAATGTTTTAGTGTCTCCTCCAGTACAAACAGAAAAGTGCAGTTTTGAATGAAAATGGCATTGAATTTCTAATAACTATTATATACCTTGCAGCTAGATTACGGAATGCGCCTTAGAATAATCCAACAAAATAAATGTAATGTTGAAATATTTTTCAAACAACATAAGTTTTGATTAATGAAAATTTTACTAAATGATTATGTATTCTGGGGTCTCTGCTTAAGCGATTTCACTTACATCAACTGATTATCATGTGTCATATTTAAAATGAGAAAATCTATGTACGGCTACAAAGATTGTGAATTGGTTGATTGATTGTATATTGTTCAACATTCCAATCGAGAATTTTTCCCTCATATTGAGACGTCACCGTATGTCGGTAAAGGGATTTGAATTTAGACCTATACTCGGCGCTCAGTGCTATTGAAAAGTGAATGTGCTTGTTTCCTATGAGACGCGCTGCGCTAAAGTGTGATGGTCTGACACGCAAAAGTTCGATCGTGCGGAAAAACAATTAACGTTTATGACGTCACAATAATTCGACGTTAATCCCTGACGCTGTTGTCCTGTATTCATAAAAGGCATACTTTCTGAATCCGTCCTCAAATACAATTTTATTGATTTTGCGTATTGCTTGGACCTTCCACAGATATTAGGATAAGTCCTCGCACACCACTCGATTGATAAGGATAAGTCCTTGCATTGCGCAAACCCGGCGAGAGATTTAGGGTAAGTCCTCGCATACCTGTCGAGTGATCAGGGTTATTCTTACACCCACCCAAGATATATAGGTTATAGTTGATACACACTTTTATTTAGACTTTTTTTTAAGACCATTAAAACGGCATGGCGCTGCATCGATGTTTTGGCGTAGTAGAAGTATATATATATATATATATATATATATATATATATATATATATATATATATATATATATATATATATATATATATATATATATATATATATATATATATA
>PRKT01000280.1:568607-582759 GCA_003671525.1 Saccostrea glomerata
CAGCCAATCAGAGCGAAGCGCACGTGCATGCGCGTGAGTTCTTGATAATTTGACCATGTCCTCTTGTCTATAATACTAATATATTCTTATATTCTGAGTTTCAGCCAATTTTATCAGAAAATAGAAAAAGTTACGGCTATATCAATTATATTGGTCATTTTACATGTTGCACGTGCGCGCTCTTGCAAGCACGTGCGCGCAAAATGACCTTGATTCCGCAAATCTGCATAACATGTCTACTTACCCTAAAAAGGTTTTACCTACATCAGATGAACAGTTTACAAGATCATTCGCGGACAAATAAGTACCCAGGAAGAAGAAAAATAATAATAAGAAACAGAGTAAAAACAATATGTTCCCCAACTTCGTTTGGGGAACATAACTATGTAAATAGATAGTGTTTAGTAGTGTAGTAGTAGTGCTAGTTGTTTTTTGTTTCTCTTTTTCCTTTGTTCTTATGACAATTTAACTTTTTCTTTATCCTGAGGAAGGGACAGGTTGTCCCGAAAATTTGACAATTTTTATTGTTCGTGTCGTTGGCCATTTTTAGTATTTCTCTCTCTCTCTCTCTCTCTCTCTTTCTCTCTCTCTCTCTCTCTCTCTCTTTCTCTCTCTCTCTCTCTCTCTCTCTCTCTCTCTCTCTCTCTCTCTCTCTCTCTCTCTCTCTCTCTCTCTATAGTTGAAAGTTGGTCTGAGTCTATCTCACAGAGGTTAGAATAATCATAAAAGAAAAAGAAAATGCAGTTTCCAAATTTCATATATTGTAACCGTTCACGGTAGCTTAGTCGGTAGAGCGCTCGCTCTATGATCGGGAGGTCGTGAGTTCGTATCTCGGCCCCGACTGACCTACGAGGGGTTATCAAAAAGTTCGTGGACTAATGCTATGAAATTAGAACTATATAGTCTGTGCTTTCAAAATTTATATGGAACTTAAAACAACACAAAATAAAGAAATGTTGAAAATTTTAGATTGATACGTTCATTATTTGCCAAATTATTATAAAATGAGAACGAAATTATATGATCACCCGGCGCTGTCGTCGTTTATTTTCATGACGTCCGAAAACGTCATTGTTTTTTCAATGTCCTCTTCTACCTATACACCTTTTTGATGAGAGTCCCTATAGCTGAGTAAGGACTTATACCTGCCTTGTTTATATGACTTTACAATGTCATGAACAGTGGCCTTCCATGAATGTATAATATTCCAGATGGATTAATATATTGGGAGAGATCTACGCTTGATTGTGCCGGCATATTTTGCTTTTTAGAGTTTAATTTCTACAACACATGATCAACGTCATTTTTGACGGGATTGATTTTTCACACCTTGACTGGAAATCGACATTAACTGTGTATCCCTTTAATTTCTGAATCTATTTTGACATTTAAAGACAAGTGATCTGGATGCTTATTATTTCTCTGTAGCCAGTTTCAACATATTTTAGGTCTATACTAGTTTTTTAGAGTTAAAACTTTATAGAATGTTGGAAACTGAAACCCCTCCCCCCTTTTGACGTCATTTTCAAAGCCTCATTTGTTTGGACATTCCGTGTAAAATTTACGATGAAATATTATAGAACTTCCAGAATGAAGTGAAAATTTCATATTTTGTAGAACAATAGTGTCCCGACACATACCTGAATTAACGGGATTTTTGGATGTCAAATAATCATATCAAAGGATTTTTTTCTCAGTTACATATAGGTCGAAAAAACGTCATTTTTGAGGTTGCGCCGCCGGGACATACCTTTGCTTACAAAAACCTTTCTAATTTATTAAAAAATAACATTCATGATTTGTGGTTTATCCTTTGGATAGAAAAGATGATGCTAACTAGATATTTCGTAAATGTGACCTAGGCATAAATTAAGACAATGCAGAAAAATACTCATACACTTTTTGAGAACATGCATACTCAATATTACTAAGTTATTTTCTGTTTGTGAATGAGGAATGCACAATGAGGCTTAATTTAAAAGATATATGACAGATTTCATGCATTTTTATACAATTGACATGCATGTTCTTGAAAACTCAAATATTTCACATCAATTTTTCAAATTCAACTCTCTTTTCTAAAGAATCTGATTTCCAAACTTAAAAAAAATTCTTTGTTTATATATACGAGGGGTTATCAAAAAGTTCGTGGACAAATGCTATAAAATTAGAACGATATAGTCTGTGTTTTCAAAATTTATATGGAACATAAAACAATACAAAATAAAGAAATGTTGAAAATTTTAGATTGATACGTTCATTATTTGCCAAATCATTATAAAATGAAAACGATATTATATGATCACCCGGCGCTGTCATCGTTTATTTTCATGACGTCCGAAAACGTCATTGTTTTTTCAATGTCCTCTTCTACCTATACACCTTTTTGATGAGAGTCCCTATAGCTGAGTAAGGACTTATACCTGCCTTGTTTATATGACTTTACAATGTCATGAACAGTGGCCTTCCATGAATGTATAATATTCCAGATGGATTGATATATTGGGAGAGATCCACGCTTGATTGTGCTGGCATATTTTGCTTTTTAGAGTTTAATTTCTACAACACATGATCAACGTCATTTTTGACGGGATTGATTTCTCACAACTTGACTGCAAATCGACATTAACTGTGTATCCCTTTAATTTCTGAATCTATTTTGACATTTAAAGACAAGTGATCTGGATGCTTATTATTTCTCTTTAGCCAGTTTCAACATATTTTAGGTCTATACTAGTTTTTTCAGAGATAAAACTTTATAGAATGTTGGAAACTGAAACACCTCCCCCTTTTGACGTCATTTTCAAGGCCTCATTTGTTTGGATATTCCGTGTAAAATTTACGATGAAATATTATAGAACTTCCAGAATGAAGTGAAAATTTCATATTTTATAGAACAGTAGTGTCCCACCATTACCTGAATTAACGGGAATTTTGGATGTCAAATAATCATATCAAAGGATTTTTTTCTCAGTTACATATGGGTCGAACAAACGTCATTTTTGAGGTTGCGCCGCCGGGACATACCTTTGCTTACAAAAACCTTTCTAATTTATTAAAAAATAACATTCATGATTTGTGGTTTATCCTTTGGATAGAAAAGATGATGCTAACTAGATATTTCAAAATTCATTGATGTACCTTTAGCGGTTTTAATTTTATGGCGTTAGTCCACGAACTTTTTGATAACCCCTCGTAAGTCGATAAAAAATGGCTAGCAACCGTTCCTTCGTCATGCGCTCGGCACTTTGAAGTGAAAGTTGCGGGTCCTTCGGATGAGACCTTAAAATCGAGGCCCCGTGTCAGATGCAGGCGTTGGCACGATAAAGATCCCTAACTGCTCAATGGCCCTGAGTGCCGAGTAAAGGTCAAAATTTGAAGCCCTTCATCGGCATACGGTGATGTCTCAATATGAGTGAAAAATTTTCGAGAGGGACGTTGAACAATATACAATCAATCAATCATATATTGTATGTTGCTTTTTGTAATCAATGAAGAATATACCTATATTCCGTCACTATTTCTGCATAAATGCCTACTTCTCCATCGTGTGACATGTTTGTTTCTATAGGATCATTGCCATTCCTTCAAAATAAAATTGAACACATCAATGTATATACATGTATACTGAAATTTGGAAAACACTTCCCTTAAGTTTTAAGTAACTAAACGAATGCTTAAATGTAGCTTAATGGTGGGTTAAAGATGGTTAATGTTGTGCTTAATCTAGAAATCACGAAATGTCACTATCAAGCCACCATTAAGACAAACTTATAGGTGCTCAATGTCCACAGTCCAATAAGCCACCATTTAACCACATGTGAGCCACCATTAAGTTATCAGTAAAAAAAAAACTGCTTTTATATTCGTTAAATATAAATTTTATACAATGATCTCATCTCACAAATTATAAATGTCGAGTTTTCACATTTGGTAATTTGGCGAAAAATAATGTAAATGAAAGACACACAAAAATATATACACTGTGTATATATTTTTTGTTAGGATTCCTTCCCTCGACTCTTGGCTATGGTGTGGAACACCTTAAACAGGAGGCTATCATGGCTGTTGATAATGGGAAATATATTAAGGTAGGACAAAACACCCATGGATTCTATTTTAACACATTACTTAAAAAGTACCGGAGGAAAAAAAAAGAATATTACTATAATTACAACAACGAATGATCCCTGTAAGAAAAAAAAATAATTTTTTGCATGTTTGCGTCATATCGTGTTAAAAAAATCAGAGAATCCTATATATTCATACTTGGTAACTTGGGAGCTTACATTTAGGAATGTGTTTACGCTATCTAAGGTCAACAAACAAGCTTGTAACAGTCTGTTATAAAATGTAGTGTAGTGTAGTGAACTTTTGTTCCATAAAATGTAGAGGGTAGATACGTGGACACATATATAAGGTGTCTCCATTTATTATGTACTACAAAGGTCAAGGTCATATCAACAGGTCAAAGGTCAAATATTGTGACGTCATCTATGACTGCATAAGTTGCATTTATATAAATGGCAAACAATAAAAAATATACCTAAATTCCGTTACTATTTCGCCCAGATTTGCCATTTCTCTATCGTGTGACATGTTTTTTTTTCTATAGGATCTTTGCAATTGGCATTCGTCCTACAAAATAAAAGTAATATATGAATGCATATACATGTATTCTTTGTTTATGCGGGTATGTTAAGGAGGCATATAAATCATTTCTCGGGAAATTTAGACTTTTTAAAATCAAGTTTAATAATTTACCAAAACCGCTGATAAACATAAACTGTTATTAACTATTGCATTAAGATTAAAGAGTGTCTATCGTAAAGACGTGCAACACCATCACGGCATCACGTGACTTTTATTAATAGCGAAATGTTCCTAAAAAAAAAACTAACAGAACAACAATACCCCGGAGTTAAATATTTTTTTTTCTTACAACCAAGCTATATGATAAACGTGATGACTTTAACTTTTCTATCGTCAACTTCCCTTACTTATGCAGCAATATACCTTCATCACCTGCATATATACGGAGTATATATAAATCTCTCAGTTGATTCGTTACGCAAGAGCATGCTCTACGTTTGAACAATTTCTAAAACGAGGTAAATTATTGACAAGCAAGTTGATGAAGCAAGAATGTCAGCAGTATCGTTTAAACTCATCATTGCGTAAGTTCTATGGTCGACACTATGACCATGTCAGCAAATACAATTTATCATTGACTCAAATGCTGACTGATGTTTTTCATACCAATTGTTAGGCCATTATTTATACACTGACTTGACAACGGATTTTTCCGTTATTACCTGATCATGACAAGGAGCATATGGCAGGTAAGACTGGTCAGCAGGGGATGCTAACTTCTCCATGGCACCTGATCCCACCTCTGATGTTTCGGAGGTCCGTGTTTGCTCTGCACCTATTTTGTATTGTTTGATGGACTATGAAATTGAATACTGTTCCTTATCTCCATATTCTTTTTTGAGTACATAGTTTAGTTAAAAAACATATTTTGCCTAAAAAATGTTGCTAGAATCCCACTGTCCTGTCAGTAAAATAATTATTCGACCTATTCGCACGAAATCTTACCCGATGTTTTGAATTTTTTTTGCATATGAACTAAGATTTATTGTAAAACCATGCTTAACTCGGGATTCTAGCAGCACAAAGTATTTTGTATGCTTCATTATTACCCCTGCATAGAAAATGCACGTTAAAAGTTGTTGTAAATTGTGCTTGATTTATAAATAAAATTAATTTAAGGACAAAGTGTAGTGGTAATGATCTTCTAAAAAACACTAATATATAAATAACGAAAAAATCCGTCGACAATTCGGTTCGCTATTAGTATTAAAACAAACGTCAGTCAGCATTTAATTTAAGGTTAGATTGTATTTGCTAACAAGGTCTTTGCATCGACCATAGAACAAACGAAATGATAATTTTAAATAAAAGACTGTTGCTTTCTTGTTTTATCAACGTGTTCATCAATAAATTAGATGTACCTCGTTTTAGAAACTGTTCATAGGTATTGCATACTCTTGCGTATCGATCAACTGATAGATATAAACCCCATATGTAAGTGATAAGGGTATATTACTGCATAAGTAAAGGACGTTGACGAATGGCAAGTTTGTCATCACTTTTATCATAGAGCTTGGTTGTTAGTTTACCATTAAAGTCTTTTTATAGTAAAATATCCAAGTATGAAACAAATGTGTCAGACTCTGTCGTATCTTTTATTTCAAGTTTACCAGGATATATCGCATCGACAAAGGAATCGAGAAACCATTGTTAATTGACAATATACGCACACTAAAACTCAAAAACATAACACATTTATATGCACAAAAATGACTAAAATTAATTTATAGTACTGTCTAATGCTCTGTTGACATCAATGGGTCTTTCTGACGTCATAAAACTAGAAAACCAAGAACGAAAATCATAAGTGGGGAAGAAAATAAACGAGTGGAAAAATATCAATATTTTCATTTATTTCTCAGCAGAGCTAAGGATCTTTATTGTGCCAACCCCTGCCTCGGATTTTAAGGTCTCATCCGAGCACATGACTAAGGAACAGTTGCTATATATTTTTATAGACTACGATCAGTCGCGGTCGATATTCGAACTCACGACCTTCTTATCACGGAGACAGAGAGAGGTAGCTCTATCGACGGAGCTAAAAGAGAGATATATTGCAAATCCAGAGACAGATACGTAGATTTGGAAGAAATCTTATCTTACAATTTTCGATTTTTAAAATTCTCTTTATGAAAGAAAATGAAAACGTTAAATAAAACTTGTTGTTTATTGAATGTAAAAGCAATAGTTTTCCTTGTAAGATGAATAAGTTTCAAAAAATAAAAATTTAAAAGCATCTGATGAGCGTTCCCCAATGAGAAATTTGGATATAAAGGCAGTCCAAGACCAGCAATTTCAAAGAAAGAATGATCTATAAATCAAAATCAATTACCAATTATTTATTGTTTAGAAGTTTAAGTTAAGAAAAATACACGTTTGAATGAAGTAAAGGACTGCATGACTGCTAAACTATATCAGATGGCGTTTTGTAGAAAAACAAGTTGACAGAAATTTGTTATTTACAACCTCAACAATAAGTAAGAAAATTGTCCAAAAATATATTCTTACCTATGAACGTCCTCCTAAATAACAAGGTTTCTCGTTTTGACCTATCATCTCTCTCTGCTATCTAAATCATGCAATGGAAAAATTTATTACTTGTACATAAAAATAGATCACTACGTCTACTGTTTAAATGTCGTATCCAAAAACTTTAGGAATTCACAAAGGAAACGATCCAAAAATATTTTTTTTATTAAAGAATTTATTCTATGCAGATATGTGAATTTAAAGGTATCGTAATGTGTGTGTTCGCGTTATATATGCTCTCTCTCTCTCCCTCTATCTATCTATCCCTCTATAAATGTATTTTTTTGGATTTTAAGTCATAATTTATTATGTTTTAGAGATATGTATGTTTAAATTATGTAAAACAGATTTAAAAATATAAACAAAAATGATAAAAGAACCATTTTCGTTTACATTGATTATCCATCATAGTTATTATATATTATTATTAGTGCTTAGTTTATAACTTGACGTGCTACTTTCAGACGAATTCTTATAAGCAAATTCCTTTCAACAAGTATTGACCTTTTCATATGAATGTGTAACCCCTTACTTGGCGTATACGCATTTCTACGCATCTGACTTGAAAAACGAGTATAGTGTGAAAAAACATTCATAACTTCGTTAATACTGCAAATATCAGAATAAATCATGCTCCGTTGGAAAGATAAAATAATCACGATAAATTAATACACAGAAATTTTTTCATTGAATGTACCAGTTTTTTGCTAGATTGAGTTAAACTTTGCGCACAATTTGAGCGACTTTGTTCATCTTGTTTTTGTTTTGATATTGCTCCGAGTCCATAATGATAATAATAATGATAATAATAATAATACCTTATTCATAGAAGGTAACCCGATTAGTGCAAGCACTATTCTTCCTCAGGGCCTTCTTTATAACATATATACAATGTTTTATAGAATAAAGACAATAATTAAAAAACATGAAACAATAAAATATAAACACTTTGTTACAACAGAATAAATTAAATATTGACATTTCATTGAAAGGAAAGGAAAACATAAATTTGATGTAGAACCAGTACGTTTCATAAGTAAAAAATATTCAACACTACTTTTAAATATTGCAAGGGATTGGGAATTCCTAATACTAATAGGCAACTCATTCATAACCCCTGAATATTGTAAAGAATTTTTAAATAAATTTGTTTTATATTTTGGTAAACGAAGTTCTGAATTTGTCTCTGAGCGTAACGTGTATGATCCAGAACATTGAAATTAAAAAAAAAATCATGCATATAATCCGGAGACATATGATGAAATATTTTGAACATCAGAATGATTTTCTGTAAATATAGAAGTTCGTAAACTGTTTAACAGCCTAAAATGTTAAACAAGGGCTTTGAAAGTACATCATATTTTTCATTTAAAATAATCCTAGCTGCTCGTTTCTGAAGTTTGTATATTCTATCGATGTGAGTTTGAGGAGAGTTACCCCAAATAGAAGGCAATATAAAATTGATGGTAAAATATTGATAGTAAATGCATTTTAAAATAACTGTCTAGTATGCAATGGTAGAAACTTTTTAATTTTTCGTAAAGTAAATAATTTATAAGTAAGGGTTTTGCAAAGTGCATCTACATGACAAGTATATTGAAGAGTATGATCAATGTGAACACACCTAATAATTTCTCTGTTCAAAATTTTCAAGGGGATGGCCAGAAAGTTGTAGATGTAGATTAACGTTTTCTAATTTTGATTTCTTTTGGTGTGTTCCCATTAACTGAACTTTGTTTTATCAGTATTCAAAACCATCTGATTCTGTTGACACCAGGCTTGTATTTGATACAGGTCATGATTGTGAGTTGCTTCAATATGTGAATATTGTTACCATGAAAATGCATTGTTGTGTCATCAGCAAACATTTCAACATTACAATGTTCAACAGATAATGGTAAATCATTAATATATAACAGAAATTACAAGGGACCTAAAATAGAGCCCTGTGGCACACCTGCTGTGACGGGCAGTGATTCAGATGTGTACGCACCAATTTTTACACTTTAAGTTCGATGATTTAAACATGATTGAAACCATTTAATTGATATTAGATCAAAGTGGTAGCTTTTGAGTTAACTAATAAGTATATCATGATTTACAAGATCAAATGCTTTGCTAAAATCCAAATAAGTAATGCCAACAAAATTTCCTTGATCTATTGCATGCAGCAAATTATCAGTTAGTTTTGTGAGAGCTGTCTGACACGAGTGAAATTCTCTAAGTCCAGATTGTGCTTTCATTAATAAATCAAAGTGTGAAGTAAAGATGCGTATATTTTCCACTACATGCTTCTCTAAAACTTTCGATATAGTGGGTAAAATTGAGATTGGGCGATAATTGCCTGGATCTGATTTATCACCTTTTTTAAATAGAGGAGTTACTTTTGCAATTTTTAACTGTGAAGGAAATGATCCCTTGATTATGCTAGAATTCATAAGGTGTGTTAGAGGTTTGGATATTACACTAGCTGAAAGTTTAAGCAACCTTGGTCCAAGAAGGTCTATGCCAGTATATTTGTTTATGTCAAGCCTCTTTAACATATAAAATACTTTTGTTTCATTAATCAAGGGAATTTCAAAAAAGTCTTGATCTCCAAGTTTTGTTTCAGTGTATCTTTTCAATTTTTCTGATTCAAAACCAGAGAACGAAAGATTATTTAACAATTTTCTAGGAATTTGCGCAAAATGCTCATTAAAAGCATTTGCAATGCCTTGTAAATTATCAAGATTTAATCCATTATACGTGATATTAGAAAGAGATGAATTTTTATCTGATTTTGAGGCAAGCTGATTTAAATGACACCACATTTCTTTTGATGTAGAACTATTTTCAATTACTGTCTTAAAATATGTAGATTTTGCATCAGTAATTAATGAAGTGACTTTGTTTCTCCAAAATCTAAAATTTTCTATGTCTCCCTGTTTATGGAATTGATCTCTTATATTCCTAGCATCATTTATTTCTGGAGTCAACCATTTTGTGCGACATTCTGAATTCACACGCTTTGTTTTAACCTTCGCATGCTTATTAAGTACAGAATTGAAAATGTCATAGAAACAGGTTAAGATATCAGGTGTCACATTAAAATCCCTATATTATAATTTTGTTGACGTATTTTAATTTTATGTAAATATCCCGTGTGGAACCCCTTTGTTTTTAGACATGTTTTCACTGTATATACCTTTATTGAACCTCAATTCACTGGACCTTTAAAGTCGCCAGTCCGTGTAAGATAGTTTGGACACGGCAGTCCAGAGAGGAGGACGTCTTTACCCCTCGCACGTATAACCTTGATTTAAATATCCAGCATTTATATTTTGTATGTACTGAGTAAAACTTGCAGGGTTTGCTCTGGCATTCCATTCTTTCTAAAAAGAACACTATGGTCCAGCTTTTCTGAGGTTCCAGCCATACGTCAAAGTTGGTGTACGACAGTGAGGTTGCCCAGTGTGCCCTTGGAGTGTATTATATAGGCCTCCACCCTTGGAACCTATAGTCCATCCTCCAGCCTGAGAGGTAGAAAACAAGAGGCGCAACTGGCCACCAGGACAACAGCAATCACAATGACTTTGTACATTTTTATCATGAATTATTAAATATGTAAATAGTAAGAAAGAAACAATAGTTTTAGTTATATTTAAAAGTTGTAAAAAGGTAAATCCACTTGACAATCTGTGACATCGGGATCATGCAGAAAAATCAATTCATCAAAATCTGCATTGTTTAAATCGTGCAAGAAATCATTTTCATTAAAGTTTTTAAAGTCACGATAGTGTATTTCAATATGTTTGCAATTGCGTTGCATGATATTAGATCTTCGGATGGCACATATTGTATAGTGGTCAGACATTGCTACAGGGGGTACTGATATTTCACATACGAGGGGCGTTCAATAAATAATGTCATTAGCTCGATGACATACAACATAGTAGTCATATGACATAAAGCTTGACTTTCTCTCATTATTGAATCTTTAATGAATTTATAACAGTTTATGTGACCACTTTTCATCACATAGTTTTATCGTGAGAAGCTGGGAAACAAGGGCTATTCGAGACACTGCATTATAAATCAGTAAACTAGAGTGAAAATAAAAGCTACATTAAAGCTGCTGTAAAACTTGTAAAAAATCCCAAAGAAATATTCACTGAAATATGTGACATTTACAGCAACTGATGCCTGTTTTATAGACAAATTAGCAGGTGGATTTCAAAAAAATTATATAATGGACATCAAATATGGGTACCCACCTTGCCAACAAAAATTATAACAACTTATGTACTGTTTGCCAAATTTCAACAAATAATATTTGATGTTGTATGAATAACTTTAAGACACATAGAAAATTTTATAGACATCATATCGGGAGTAGTTTACACTGTTTTTAAGAAACGTTTGACAGTAATTAAGCTTGGTACTTTAAGGTCACCCTGTATTTTGAAAAATGAGTGAAAACGACAGCGTGTACCAAAGTCTAAACAATTATTTTAAAATATCAGTAATTGTAGTAATCCACGTTTGTTTTATATTCAAACAGATAATGGAACATGAATCTATGGCTTAAAACCATTAAAACAAAATTTATCAAAAGATGTACTTGATGAAAACGGCGAAGGTCTGTCAAGAGCAAAGGTCTGCAAGAGCACAAAAACAGAATTATATGCAATTTTCTTAAATATGAGTGGTATTATTGTTCAAATTCGTATTCGGGGAGACAGTTTCATATCTCGAGGTGTCTCCAAAGCAGTTTTTTTGCAAAGAAATCGAAAGGTTTATCAAAGAAAGGACCCAGAATCAGGAATCCACTACATTGAATTTCTTCATGACAGCGTTCAAACCCACATGCCCTAAAGAGTAAAGGGGTTTACGGGATAAACAGAAAGTTAATATTTTTTCACATTAACAATATTTGCCAGATCTTTGACCTTTTGACTTGTTTCTATTTCCAAACTTGAAAAAAACACCTTTCAGAAGGAAAAAACAAGTCCAGGAAATCATTGGATCTGCCATTTTCCAGTATACTAAGGGTCATACCCAAAAATGAGTTCTAAAAACAATCAGAAATTGGATAAAAAATGTTACGGACATGTGTTTGAATTGAAAAAGATTAATAAGTAAAATCATGAAGACTAAATCATTGAAAAGCGTCGTTTGCTTCTTTCTGAGCCCCAATGACATTATTCATTGAACGCCCCTCGTAAGTTAGCAGGGTGCATAGTGTAGAAATGATCAATGAGCGTTTTAGAGATATTGGTAACTCTTGTTGGGGTGTTAATTAATTGTGTTAATCCCAAGTCTACAATTGCAGATGACCAACTCTGCGGGGGGTCTTTGAGCATATCTATATTGAAATCACCTGCAATTATCACTTCCTGATCGTCACAGCAGGTAGCGCACTGAACTTCTCTAACAAAGTCGTCTACCCAGCAGGAGGGGGCAGATGGTGGAAGGTAAACTGAACAATAAAGTATCGGTTTAGAATTCTTAAGATTAATTTCAAGCCACATTGTTTCTAAATTACTAATTTCTAAAGCAATTCGTCGTTTATATTTCAAATCATTTGCAATATATGTAACAAGTCCACCACCCGCCTTTCCTTTTCTATCTTTTCTTTCAAAAGTGTATCCGGTTACATTTATAATACAATCACTAATATTTTCATCAAGAAAAGTTTCACATAAAGAAAAAAATGTCAACATTTTGTTGATCCTGTAAATATAAAATTAATTTATCTAATTTTGGCAAAATGTGACAAACATTCGAATTTACATATTGCAGACCTTTTTTCAGAAGGCCGTTCTTTGAATCACGCACATTTTGTTTGTCATCATTTTGGGTGTTTGCTATTGGAGAGGGGTTGTGAAGTTTTTTTTGCTGATTTTGGTTCAAAAGGGGTTTCTGTTTAAGTTTACATAAATTTGCACTCTCAGATTCTGAGCAATATTCATTTGACTTATTATTAGACAAAAGACAGGTGCAAACTGATTCATTACAGTCAAAACAAAGATTAATCAATGGGCGAAAATAATTTTTGACATTGTTAATAATCGGACAGTCATTCGTATAATCGGCACAGCTTTCATTGCCGCTATCCTACTTTGTGCAAAATTTCTGCTTGTGGCCATGTTCACCACAGTACCAACAAGTTACTTTGTTGACGTGGCGGCAGTTGCGTGAAGAATGACCTTGCTCTCCACAGTGATAGCATGTCTGCACAGATGTGGAATTTTGATGTTGAAGAATTTGCTTGTTTCTAGGAGATTGGTGTTTTCCATGACCTCTGTCATTTCGTTCCCATCCAGGACTTGGTTTTCGCAGCTAGGATAAGGCTGCCCGTAAAATATCAAACTGTTGAAACTGCAGTAACTTCTCTGAACTACCTAGATATGACGTCATAATAAAACATGACGTCAAGTCACTGCATACTTGAGCTGACATAACGGGGAAAGTGTCACAATTTCTATATGGCATGTAGATTTATTTTGGGACCTTGTTTTTTAATTCAAGTGTTAGGATTGTTTTTCAACTCCAATTTTCTTTTATGAGTTGGACATGTGAAATTTAAATATCCTTATTCCTTTCGCTTGTATGATATGCACATATTTACGAAAGCCCAGAAGGCTCATTCGAGATTCGAGATTCAAAATACGAGATTCGAGATTCGAAATACGAGATTCGAAATTCGAGATTCGAAATTCGAGTTTCGAGATTCAAGATCCAAAATAACCAATCAAAAGGCGGTTTGAGATTCAATTACTCCCCTTTATTATTTTTTACGATCAAGAAATCGTTGAGTATTTTAATACCGAGGAGGTCAATTGATTAAATTACAACGCAAGAAAAAGTGTTATATATTATCAAAACGAAATTTAAAGAAATATTAGATTTTCGTCTACAAGATATGCTTAATTAATTTATAATAGCTTCTAAAATGTCATAAGAGATTCATATAAAGAATTATATATAT
>PRKT01000280.1:583875-632911 GCA_003671525.1 Saccostrea glomerata
AAGACCATATAATATTCTATATACCTATCTATTGTTTTGTTTAATGATGAAAAATAAGAATTTATATATATTTTCTAAAATGTAACCTAAAATTCCTTTTTATTTCGTTTTAATACATATATCTTTTTTTCTTGCATTATCATTTAAGCAAATGACCCATTTGATATGAATATATTCAACGATTTCTTGATAGTAAAACATAATAAAGGGGAGTAATCAAAATTGAACCTGCCTTTTGATTGGTTAATTTGGATCTTGAATCGCGAATTTCGAATCTCGTATTTCGAATCTCGAATCTCGTATTTTGAATCTTGAATCTCGAATGAGCCTTCTGGGCTTTCGTACATATTCAAACAATAGCGAAAAATTATGTGTGAAACGCTCTTGTTACACGTCCGTAGACAGAGGTAGAATTTTTTAATCGTGTTTATATTTGACTGGCACAAGAGATAAACAAGGACAAATTGAAAATATTCTGTTTGAATCTATAAGAGAAACATGTCCTCTAACTGAATTTAGCTGGGGGATTGTGCACAGTTTATCCACTTTTGTATAAATTGCGATAGAGAGTGGAAAGTACCCCTTCTTATGTTGGTAAGTTGAATTTCTCATAAAATATTTTCTTAATGAGTAAAAATCAAATCTGCCCCCAGCACTTTCTATGTACCAGAGATCAGGATGAATTCACCTATGTAACAAACTTTGCACAGTATTTTTGTTTTGCACTTGTGCCAAAGCGATTTTTGTGCAACATATAGGAATATCATAAACCTCCGTCACGTGATCAACACAGTCATGTGACATCTCAAAAATGCTTTATTATAATATCTGATTAAACTTTTATCTGATTTTTAAACAATATTTTTATTCAAGCCTTCTGACAGCCTTATCATAGCTGCGTTGTTTTTTTTCGAAATTCGGAGACTTTTTCGATTTCAATTGTTGGTTAATTTTGTTGACCTCTTGTGGAATGGCTGGATTTTCTTCCATTTTCTGTGCCTGACTATCTGACATTTCTACGGCCCTTGTTATTTCCAGTACTTTCATTAAGTTGAGTTCTTTTTCTCGCAGAAATCTTCTTCTTAGTGCTGTTGATTTGCATTTATCGATGACCTCATCACGGATGCCGCTCCAAAGTCGCAAGATATTACCAATTTTTGCAATCGTGTCACAAAATTTGTAACTGTTTCATTTTCATTCTGTGACGCCTGACGAAACATATGTCTTTTAAAAGCAAGGTTTTTCTAGGTGCAAAGTAGGTATTTAAATCATTTACTTTATCGTCGAAGTTCTCACCTGTATGTTCAATAGTATCATATATATCCTGAACTTCAGGTCCCGCTAAATGTAGGAGAAGAGCACGTTTTTTTGTTTCTGAGTAGTAACTCCGGATGCTTCCATATAATATTTGAATCTCTTTATCCAATCTTCCCATCTTTGGGCTACATTTGTTAATTCTCCTCCTATCACAAACTGATGAGGCACACAAGGTAAATCGATTTTTGCTGCCATATCTTTAAATGAATCTCAGATTTACACTTCACAAACGAATTAAATCAGAAAGTTAACATATTTTGTACATTCTCGTCGCCATTGTAATATATCAGAAACAACACCGGAATATATTTTATTTATTTTATCTAATAAGCACAAATATATACAGCCTGACTACGTTGGATATCAGTAAGCAAGTAAGTGTCTTTGTACCAAAATCATTTCATATTTTATAGTCTTCGAAGCCTTGGAAACAGGAAATATAGGTGACTCAATTTCAGATTAATGTCAGTAAGTTACTGAACTCTGTGAGAGTCAGAGAGCTGACTTTGCTTACGTGTCAAATCAATTATGAACAGATTGTGTAACAATTCTAGTAAATTCTAAAACATTACAGACGGATTGTTTTAACTGCATTTTCTTCTGTAAAACGTGGGGGGGAGTAAAGGGCCTATAGTTATATATAGTCCATAAGCATACATCTTAGTTTATTCTGGTGTCGAGGAATCAATAAATGTAATGTAAACTTAAATAATTCTTCTCTCCAAAAAATTCGTTACAGTATGAATGTACTTTGAGGGTTCTCTATCGTATTAAATTTCACTGCGCTGCAGAGTTTACGCAAAACACTAAAATTGCGCAGTATTTTGGCGATCAAATTCGCACTTAATCAATAGTCATTTATTGTCATTATTATTAATTAACAAGAATACGTGCACACACAATTTTTTTTAAATCGCCGATACCTACACAAATGGTATGGTCAGACTTTGCATTCGACTTTCGACTTGGGTGGTCACACGGTACGAAAGCAGTGTGTCGCGGGAAATGTCATTGTGACGTCACGATTTTCCTAAGAAAGTCGATTGAAAATCTGACGGCAATCCGATTTCCAAACGACTTTCAGACTTTGCTTTCGACTTTCGACTTGGTACGTCACCCGGTAAGATTTTAGTCGAAAGCAAATCGGATGGAAAAATCGGATGAAAAATCTGATGAAAAGTCGCATCGTGTGACCGCACCTTAACTTTCACTTTGGTAGAATGACCTACTTTTAAACTTTTTAACCTAAGCCATAACTTTTTAACGATACTTGATAGGGAGTTTATACTTAATACTTGATATCCTTGTGATAAAACCTTTCCAAGAACTTTGCCCCTTTGACCTTGACCTAGATAGGAGTTTGACCTACTTTTAAAGAACTTTATCTTGGCTATAACTTTTGAATAGTTAAAGGTAAGGGTTTCATGCTTCAAATATGTAATACCCTGAGCAATCCTTGGGACAAGTTTGACCATTTGACATTGCCGTTGAAGTTTGAACTACTCAGTACTTTAAAAATCTTTAGCCATGACCTTAACTTTTGAACAGGGTGTGTTAGAGCTTTCATATTTCAAAAAATTGCATTTCTTGTGAGAAGGTCTTAGTTTGGGTACCGTTATTTGATTAGCATTTGAGAAAGTTGAACCTTCACTACGTTGCAGCACATGGTCATCAGTGTTTCACAAACACATCTTTTTTTTTTAGAGATAGAGAAACAAGATGTATTTGTGAAACATTGATGCCCCCATTGGTAGCTAATGGCGAGTGCTGAAGTTTCTCAATGCAAGTCAAACTCCAAGGTCGAGATCAAAAGGTCAAAATTGTTGGTATCCAAAATAAAGTCACATGAAATACACCTTCAAAATATGTAAGTCATAGCACTAAATGTTTTTTTAAAACATGTCCTGTGAACAATGTGTTTCCAGACCTTTCTGAAAGACTTTCATTATTTTCAACAGGAAATTGTGGCTAAAGGGGGTGTGTGTGTGTTAAAATAACGGGGAATATCATCTACACTGACAAACCTTTGTTTGCCTTATATGGCTATATTGTTATTTATGCGCACAGAGGATCTTACAACCAGAAACTGACCAGCCGTTGAACGAATAGCAACATTTACGCCAAATGTGTTTACATTTTACTTCGAACACGTGATTTCAGGTCAATCTATGATCATGTCCATGGAGTGCAAAATAAAAAAAAAGTTACAAAGATTAGAAACTATGAAAGATGTCACAGGCGTTTACAATTGTTGTTAGCTAAAAAAAATATTTCAAAAAAATGCTGTTTGTGTCAAGTTCAGAACACCAGCGCTTCAAGGGTAAGGAAAACAAGCCGCATCTCCTATGCATCTAAATGGATAAAACATTTTTACATAACTATACTCGTGATCATATGTTTTGGCCAGGGAATCCACCTAACAATTGTATCCAGCGATAATACAACAAAGGAATTAATACAGACGCAATTCGCTAATCAACGAATGAATTGTTTGCCATTGTAGGCATGAATGATAATATTAATAAAATATAAAATATTGCTTTTCATCCACTAAATGGATGGGAAAATGGTCTTTGTGCCTTTCCGATCGCCTTTTTCCTTTTTTTCAAGCTTGAAATTTCTGTATTATTCGTAGTTACCAAAAATGCAATTCTCATTCAGTTGATTTGTCAGTAAAAGTTGTGTTTGTGCCGCATTTGCTAATCTGACGCAGAAAAATATAGTCCTGGTCCCCATGCAAAGATATATGTCCAAAAAGAAATTTTAATCTATGACTGCAGAAAATTGTATCAGAGAGAATCCTTTTTTTAAAAGTTCGAATGAATTCAATAGAGATCGATTGAAGTACATTCTTACAGATCTTATAGGGTAGTGAAAACTGAAACGCAGCATAACTTTTCTGTTTACCATGCCTCCACGTTCTAGTTACTTCCTAGCCACAGTACCGTGAATAATTTACCCAATTAAAGCATGCGTGTTATTCTGACATAACAAACGTTGAATGCCTTGGAAGTACAAGGTCATGAGCGAAAATAAAAAATCACGCTCACATTAAATAGAAGATTTGCATTGGCCCTTCCATCAAATGTAGCTTACCGAAACGATAATTAAAGATTTTGAAATATACTTTGAAAATTACAAATTTAAAAAGGGGTTCAATTTTCGTTGTTTTCGAGGTATGAAGAGACCCACGAATTCATGTCCACAACGAAATGTAAAATGTCACATACATAACTACTCAACGATTCTTCATCTACGAATTCAAATCACCATGAAACGAGTTTTTACTAAAACCATGAATATTTGACCCAACGAAAATATGTGAATTTACAGTAGATCACGATTGCAGTGAAAGGCAAGGAATAAAAATAAAAAAAAAAAAGCAATGAATCAATATTTTTTTGAAAGATGTAGGTCTTATAACTGCAACGGTACAAAATAATAATGATTCATTGCTTAAATGTTGTCCTTGATGGCAGGTACTGGATGTGCTATCAAATAATTCACATATACGTATTGCAGAAAATTTTTCCAATGAAAGCTATTCAAAGGGACGTAAAGGAACCAAACAATCAGCCGATCAATGAGAGCAACCTCGAGAATTCGGTAAAATAACAGGTAATTAATTAAAATTTAAAAATCACACACAAATTTTAAACAAAATCATTGTTGTTGAACAGATCTGTCTAGAGTTTAAAATTATTTTTCGATGTAGGTTTCTCTAATTTGTTGTCTGTTGAGAATATTTTATATTACATTTTCAAAAGTAAATCTTGTAACGTTTTGTAACTGATAATCACTTTGGCATAACTTTAAAGTCATAGTTTTTGGCAGAGTGACTTTGGATGCATTCATATAAGCATATTACGGTTTCAGATAACTCAAAGATAATTAGTATTATTTCTAGACAAATAATTCAATGTGATAATACAAGCAAAATCTAAAAATATAATCAGAACAAGGGTAATAACTTTGATTAATATGTTTCCTAATAAAAATATCAATCTTATGTGTCATTGCATTAAGGCATTAAAAATAAATACATGAACAAAAGTTTTTTTTTAATGGTCAATATACTTTCTTTTTTCCACTTTCAAGAAGATTTCGTTTTTTGGTCTCAGAAGTGCTCTTGCATCAAGTTGCACAGGAATCTGCAATTGTAATTATTATATAAAGTATTCAACAAACTGTTCCTAAGAGTAGTATGTCATGCAATAAATATATAGCTGACTTAAGACATTTTTTGCTTAAAGGCAGTTGTATACAGTATGAAATATACATTCATGCACATTTTTAAAATTTCAGTATCTACATCGGTTAAATTACTTTACATCTATCTATCTTAAATAAGTGATTTTCTCAATCTCAGAGAAACTTAAATTTTTTTCATCAAGATATGTTTATACATATTGATGACAGTTCCTGTGTATTAAATTTTTTGACCTTGTATGTTCCTGACCATTGACCTCATTTTCCTCAAATTTGTGTTTAGTTCAGTGTCAGTTTCAAAGAAACTATTCAAGATATTTGTAATGTAAATTATGCACTGCTACAGTATTTGCTGAAAATAAAACCAACAGCTACTACAAGTTTGCATACATAATTCAATTTAGTTTATGTTGCTGATGTTGAGGAGACTTCTCGATACGCCTTACTAAGAGCGCAGATTTAGCCTTGGAGCTAAAATATTTCATCTACACTGAATGAAGATACTAATTAATAATCTACTTAATTGTTCATTGGATTACGTCAGTGTAATATTTATCGGGTTCTTTCCAGTACTTTGGACTTCTTTGTATTGCAAATATGGACACGGACACTTCCGTGTTTTTTAGTATTCTGTAACCTGATATTTCCATTTCCTGATGGGTTTCTCGGAATGCTCTGTAAATAATAATATAAAAAAGGACAAAATATTGAATCGGAACTCCTACTTCTTAATTTTAAAATCAGTTAAAACATATTGAGAAATTTAAGTCGGCATTAATTATTGTGATGATGTATATCTGTTATATATCATATCTCATGAGAGAGAGAGAGAGAGAGAGAGAGAGAGAGAGAGAGAGAGAGAGAGAGAGAGAGAGAGAGAGAGAGAGAGAGAGAGAGAGAGAGAGAGAGAGAGAGAAAGAGAGAGAACTTTTGAGCGGGGGGATATAATCGCATTACCTCCTTAATAACACAGTCTAGGTACTCTAGCTTCTGAATGTTATCGTAATCAGGTGTATCCTTTGTATGTAGAAAATAATACTTACTTTGCATGTAGATAAACAAAAGCATAAAAATAGTTTTTTAAGGTATCTTTTGTACAGAAAATCAAATGGTTATTGTTGGTATAAATCACATAAAATTGATAAAGACATGAAGAGCTAACTTAATTTATCCAAACTGATGCTATTCTATTGTGAATTAAATAACTGATAGCTAGCATTTTATGACTAGGAGCACACGGCAGGTGTGAATGGTCGGCAAGGGATACCCACTCCTTTTAGGCACTTGGTCCCACCTCTGATGATTTGGAGGTCTGTCTTTGCTCTGCTCTTATTTTATAATGTTTTATGGAATATGATATTGAAAACTGTCCGTTATCTCTATATCCTTCATTGATGCAACGCCATTTTAAAACACATGCAACCTCCAGAAATGAAAAAAGAACGTTAATAAAAATGTAGATATCAGTTGTTATTTGTACCTGTCCAATAGTTGTGTCTATTTCAGAAATCAACGTGTCCAGATATTCCGGATTAGTTGCTAAACAATATGCAGTAAAAGTTAAAACTGTAGAAGTGGTTTCATATCCAGCTAAAATAAACATCATGCAGTTTTCATTCACTTCCTCAGTTGTAAGACCTATAAGAAGAATGTTAATCAACGTTTTTACAATTTTTATTTTGTCGTAAAATTAGTCTTCTTTATTCATGGAAAAAGATATACACATACACATTGTATGAAATAGATTTCAAAAGTAATTGATTGATTGTATATTGTTAAACGTCCCTCTCGAGAATTCAAAGGTAATTGAAGATTTATTCGATATCCTCTCATTACAAATATGATTTTTACTTCTCTATTGAAACATGATTTTGACTTTTCAAATAATAGTGTAATTTCTCTTACCTTTCTTTTTCCACTGTTCTTTATTGACTTTATATTCTAAAAGCTATTCAGTGTCACTCAGATCTATTTCTTTATGGGCATCCAATAAACACTGAAGCAGGTCATTTCTTTTCTGAAGTAGAAAAGTTTTCATTTATATACATTGTACATGTGATTTAAAATATAATTTTCTTGTGTCTTGATAAAAAAAAAACACTAAATATTTGCACAGGGTAATTGCGACAAACATGTTTTTCATTTAATAAAAATAAAAACATTCCAATTTGTAAAGATTTTCAAGAACCCTTGCAAATCTAAAAGTTTCCTTAAAGAAATAAATCATAATGTAATAAAGAATTGTTCTTTTCAGTGAAAAGGGTAAAAACAACGAAGAGTGATCAATCTCCATAATCTCATAAAGAATTGGAAACACCAGGGGTCACCAGGGGTGGGATCAGGTACAAAGGAGGAGTAAACATCCCCTGTAAATCGCTCTCCTCCGCAATAAGAACTATTTCATATGTATCTTACCGTTTTCCTTTTATCTCAATTGAATATTTGAATGAGGAGAACTATGAAAACGTAGAAAAACAAAGAATGCATAGTCCCTAAAAAATAAGTTTTTTCTCAAGAAAAACAATATTTTCAAGATTGTGTGGTATATACCTTGTTGTCCGCCCTGAGTTTCTTGGCTTCTTTCACTAAGTGTTTAAAGTATAAGCAGTATCTGTTCTGTCTATCGATGTCCAAATCTAACTTGCACAGAGGACCGTAAAGTGGCGGCATAAAAGCTGCAAAATATCGCAAATTTAAGTTTATATACAATCTTATATAAAATAATGAAGTCATACTTTTCAGTTATTATATAAATATATTCTGACCATTAATAATTACTCCATAGCCCAAGAAAGCGCTGAAAATTCCCTTTGCGTTTTTCACAAAATCGTTTTCTTCATTTTTATACAAATCTATCTCTATTCCAAATCCTCTGGCGGCAACTGCATCCATGGTAAAGTCACCAAACATACTTAAAAACAGAAATTTTATATTTGAAATGATTTTTTTTGTTTATAAAAAGAGTGCCAACTAAGGAAAAGGCATTGAATTTTGAAACGTGCAGCATCAAAAGTCCAATTTGAACTACTAGTATTAAAGAAGTTATGATATCCCGATGTTTCCTTCCCCCATTTTCTTTTTATCTTGTATGAACAATAATATTCATTTGTACTCTGATCAAAAATATTTTGACACATTCATTGCAGCAGAGGGTTAAACTTATAAAATGTTGAATAGAACATTCTAAGCCTGTCATTAAAACTATAAGGAAGGCTAGTGTACGCATAAAAAATCAGCAAGCCATATACCTGTTGAAGATTAATGTAAGCAAGAACATGATTAACTTTTTATAATCAATGTTATAACATTTCAAAATGTTATATCACGTTTTATGTCTATTCCTTCTATTAGAATAACTATGATTGCCTAAAAAAGAAAAGTGGTATTAGTACTTATATATAATTACAAGCATACAATAAAATGCTTTTATGAAATCAATAAAAATTAACCGTACCTCTTAATGTCAATAGAATGTCCATGTTTCGCATTATCGTCTATGTGTTTTATTAATCGAGAACAACACTGTTCAAGTATTGGTGACATCTATCAAACCCAAAAGTTATTAAAAAATAAGTCTTTTGCATTCCCTTAAAAGTTTTTAACTAGCAATTGAATATAGTAAACTTTGATAATTGTGCGCGTAATTAAAATTTTGTAAATAAACACCATTAATCAAAAAAAAAAAAAAAGAAAGAAAAATAAAGAGAAAAGAAAAATGAAACTCTACAGAAGCCCGTTGAGGTAAGTTCAGAGAAAGAAATATTTTTTAAGTGTTTAAACGATTTTTTTTTTTGAGATTAAACGCAAAGTGCTTTGCGCTTAATTGCAATGATGATTGCGATCAATAGCGATGCTTTGCGTTAAATCGCAATAATTATAGCGATTTAAGGCAATCTTTTGCGTTTAAACGCAATAAAAATCTCTCTCTCTCTCTCTTAAAGAGGCTGGATGGTCGTGGCAATTTTTAGACTATTTTTTATCTCCTTTAGATGAAGAGCTCCATATAAAGATATAATAAAATGATAAAAATTTAAAACTATTATTTATAAAGAATTTTCTTTGCCAAACTATAGTTGACAGCTCAAGATATAATGTCTAAAAAATAAGTTATATCTCGTGGTTAATATAAAAAATAATCTGTTGACCCCAAAGCCTCCTTAACAGGCCTTAACGGCTTCCGTAAACGCTGATTGTTCTAAAATGTTTAAATGTGCCAATTTACAAAACTGTTTTTATGGACAACTTTTAAAAACAATTTAAAAAAAATAATTGCGTACTGATCATCTTAGATTAAAATTAAAGATGTAGGTCCCATATACATTAAATAAGATTTATAAAAATAAAATTCGAGGATATTGTGTGGTATGCATCTATATCAAAACTCCTCAATAACTTAATCTCAATTAATTTTTCATAATTAAGATTTTTAAACATCACAATTTCTTTATATCATGTAGAAAACCAGAAAAAAATTAAATACCGTTCGCATTTTTTCCTGCAGAAAATATGGGAGAAATTAGATTTCTCATGAATCGCCAATGGTCGCCCTTCAGTTTGATAAGACCATATTGAAGATCATTGTGTCTCTAAACGGATCCTGTAGAGAGAAAAACATTAAAGATGTTTGCTATATTTAAAACAAATGATAGCGTAAACAGGAAACCGCATTTATTTTGGACTTCCGTTATGAATTCCATTAATTTGTTTTCTGTTTATAATGGTGTTTAATCATATTTATCAATGCATTAAAAATATAATATGAAAATAATAGAGTAATGCTGTTTAAAATCCTTAATGAACCATTTATTGATTAAAGGATAATATATGTCATGGCATATTAAAAAATGTTTTTACCTTGATTGGAACATATTTAAAATGTTGATGACGTAATATATTTTCTTTGACGTAATGAAAAGATTACTCACTGCAGTGAATGCTTGAGAATCTTTTGATCAATATGTCACATGCTAACTCTGGGTCTAATATCAAGAGAGAGGGCCTATGAAAAAGGTAAGGCCTAAAATACAAAGTAATGAACCGTGAATTACAACTCGTCTAAAAGAAAAACAGTTTTGCTAACATTCAATTAAATTTAATTGATATTCGTAATGTACATGTAAGAGCAGAAAATAAGTTGAAATTCCGGAGATTCAAAAAAAGAAAGAAATAAAAGATATCAGAAATGACTGACAGTATCTTTCCATAGACATAATCACAGAGAGACCATACTTAGAAATATTAACGAACCTCTGTAATCCTATTAAATGAAACACATGGATGATTCTTGGCTGTTTATGGAAATAACTTACTGAATCAAATGATTAATACGGAGGATTTCTTCGGCTAAGCGACAAGTTTAACAGTATTACAAAAATGCTACATACACTTTCATTCCTTTCGTTTGAGAGAAGATCTAAATTTTCAATTAGTTAACAGATTAAGTGTATCGTTAGTTATAATTACAGTAAATATATTAATAAAATAAAACAGAGCTGGAAAAGTGAATAGAATGATGAGATTTGTGATATAGTAATTATATACCCTTCTAAAACACTTTCATAAGGTGTCTATAAATACTGCAAAATGAATATAAAGTTACTTACCCCACTATTTTATCGTATGTTGAATGCATTTTTAGGTCAAACGCTCCAAGTCCCTGATTATATACACATATAATATTAAAGTTACCTGAATAGCACAAATCATATTTCTTTTTAAAATCATTTAAAATGTGTTTTTACTTTTACATAATTTTAATCAAAAATACAAACTGTAACAAATTTGCATTTTTCATCAAAGGAACGTGGCCTACAAAAAGTGTTGGTTTTGGATGTGGAACACCAAGCCTACTCCAAAAGCTCAGCTTATATTTTGAGTATCAGTGAACAGAGGTTTTTCAAAAACATTCAATTACTAGTTGGTCATTCCTGATTCACCTGAAACTTTAGTAGATATATACTTTTTGAACATTTACTTAAATTGCGTGATATTGAGTTGTTATATGAACAGAAGTTAATAAACATATGGTTGTTCCACACATTATATAACCATTCCAGGCGATAAATTAAAAACTTTCAATTTGCTTCCGACGCTTATGTTGATCTTCTACACTGGCCGAGAACATAAACTCAGCATTAGATAAATCGACGATGTTTCATTGAGTAACAATTGTTGTTCTATTCATATATATTTCATTAGCTCGAAAGAATTAAGGAGGAACAGGACCTTTAGCTGAAAAAATTCCTGTCAATAAATTTTTTTCGTATTTTTTATATTACTTAGTTAATATGTACTTAACATTTTAAAACGGTCCTGGCATGGGATTTCTTGACTTATTTATAAGATATCGCCCCACAAATACCGCCCTGTTTAGAGTTTGTATGGAGTTTAGATACTTCATTTTTATGGGCCCATAACGGAGACCATAATACAAATTTTTACGCACAAACGATAAATATGATAGATAACACTATTTACTCAAATATTTCAGAATATTCATAGTGTTCCAATTTTCTGAAAGCAATTGTTTTAATTTTATATAGTATTTGGGTGGGATAATTTCTGCATTTTTCAAGGCAGCTTCAACGACAAAATCCTCATTTGGAAAAAAATCTGTCAATACATATTTCTAAATTTACGACTGAATGTCAGTCCTTCATCGTAATTATTTACTGCATAAATATCACAGGGTGAAGCTTGACTCAATATCGCACAGGACATCGTTGAATTAGACGTAAGCATGATAAAAACGCTTCATGTCTGTATTTTCCGAGTGCGGGAAATCAATTGTGACGTCACACGAAAACACAAACATTCAAAATTATAGATCTAAATAGAGAGAATCTCTGCTACTAAACACGAAAAAATATTTATTAAAAAATCTGCTTCCGAAATTTATCACGATACATTGACTGTAACCCGTTTATTATGAAATAAAATGATCATGACTGGTGTGTGTACTTGATCTCGCTGCACCGAAAATTCAAACAACTACGTCTATGACGTCACTGACGTCAGACGGCAGGGTAAAGAGAAACAAATGTGTTAATTGAGCATCTTCACAATATCTAAATGATGGCAAGATCTTTAAAAATTTTATTGACAATAATTTCTAAAATTAAATGTTTAAAAAACAATTTTAGAATTTATCTATATATTGATTTTAACAACGTTTAACATGTATATCATCACCGATTATGACGTAACATGTCTTTTTAGTCATGTGACATGTGCCCTGTCTCCCCTTAAGGGGGCCGACTATAGTTTCCATTGCGCAATATTTCGCGCATCATAGTAAAATGAAGCGTATTAAGTGTTTTAATGCAACTTTTTTTGCTTAATTATTAAAATTAAACAACATTAAGAAATTACAGATATAAAAATGTAACTACAATTTGATATAACTGATTTTTTACTCGATTTTGCAATTGATAGGTAGGTTGACGTCTTTGCAGTGTGTACCTGACGTTTTGATAATATGTAGCTCTTAAAGAAAGGGGTAATGAAAATATTATTAAAGAAAAAGTAATAAACATACGCTCTTGAAATTTAAAACACAGAAATTTGAGAATATCTCTAATAATTTTATTATGTTTTCATGTGAATCCATGGTGTACGTCATATTTTGTAATACTCTATAAAAATAGTAAAATTTGCTAATTTTTTGCATTTTGAGATGCCCCCTTTGGTAACAAGACGGTAGAATTTTGTGTTTCTTACATATATTGTATAATATAGTATTACCAATCAAATATTATAGTTGGAACAAAATGTCTATTGTAGTATTTGTATAATTTGCTTTAAAGTGCTAAAAATTAGCATTTCCTATATAATCCTATACTAAATGTACCTGTATTTTGAGACGGTCCCTCAAAAATACCTGGACGGTAGATTTTACCCAAACTTTGCAAGTACACTGAAGTTAATGTAATTTATATACATGTATGGTATAAAAATAGGGAGTTTTGCTATTGTAGTTTTCACACAATAAAACTATAATCGGCCCCCTTAAAACAACACAGGGTGTTTGGGATGATTTATTAACAATAAATGATACAGGGAATCTTACACCTAATCTGTATGACAAAAAGAAGACATTCGTTTTTCCATCGTCTACTTTTTTGCAGTAATGTTCCGCGATCATCTTCATATGATGTTCAAGTCTCCCAATATATTCGATACCCAAAAGCAAGCTCCGAATACAATCACTTTCAAAGCTAGACAGGCTACACACAAATAAGTAGGTGTTACAGGGATTTCATTTTTTCTGACATAATTCATACAAATGGTAAGGCTTTTGTCTGTCAAATACATGTATATGATTAAACACCCTACTTATTGAACACCAGTTTAAATATCAGTGTTAATATATAAAACACTAATGTTTTGTATTTAAACCCTCTATGTTTAATTGTAAAACACGACTGTTTGAAAATAAAACACAAGTTAAACATCATTTTTTACAGTATACTTAGTCCTACCAAAGAACTTAAATATCGACAGAATACTAAATAGTTCGCTGTTCATAATATTTCTTAAAATTAGATATTAAACATACAATGGAATCTATAGTGTAACAGAGACCAAGAAAAAATACAATGGATACGTCAATGATTGTAATGCTTGACGAATTGAAACCCTGACACACATTTTGCTAAAAGTTCAAATTGCATTCTGTTGCGTAAGGCTACCGATAATTGTTTTTATGTATAATTGCTTTTTTTTCCGTAAATACTTTGCTTTTCTCATGTATTTTAACGCGGTAGATCTTGAATAATACTTACAAATAAAGTGTCAAGAAAAATAAGACCAAAATAAGAAACCATCCAGGAAGATTAACTAATCCAAGTATATCCATCTCAATTGTGACGGATGTAAATCTAATATGCTTCTAACAACTGACCCACGGAAAATTACGGGTGGTTGCCTCAATTAATTCTTAAGAATTTGTGGACAGTAATCATTGATATAATTTCAATCTAATCATCCAAATTTTGATACCAAAAATGGGAAGAGAAATATTTTACTATCTCTTTGATCACTATATTTTTGTTAAAACATACAAACAAGCAGATTGATCTGCAGAAACAAAACGCCTATACATCTCATAAATAGGTCAAATTACGTCATGTGTTAAATATCTTTAGCATTGTTGTTTTATCTGTGTATTTGCCAATGTTTAAAACACATATTTT
The DNA here is from genome assembly GCA_003671525.1 of Saccostrea glomerata. Classification (NCBI taxonomy): domain Eukaryota; kingdom Metazoa; phylum Mollusca; class Bivalvia; order Ostreida; family Ostreidae; genus Saccostrea; species Saccostrea glomerata. The sequence goes on from PRKT01000280.1 coordinate 598,596, forward strand.
GCTGTTCACATTACGTTTCAATGTTTCACTTCAGGCTTTTCAGACTATATCCTATACATGTGAAGTAAACTACAAGCCATATACGTATAACGCCTTTATTTAATTTAAATTTATTTAAATTGCACCAAACAGCTTTAACGAAAGGAAAATTATGAAGCCAAGTTGCTTATTTGCCAGCAAACCTTATCTTCAAAATAGCTATCCTAAATCGGGGTACAAAACGAAAAACACTTGAACTTAAAATATATAATAAAGTATATATTTGATGAACCGTTGATGTTTCGTATGTCAGTAAATAATTTTAATGTATTTTGACTTGCTGTCTTATCTTAGTCTTTCAATGATGAAACCATGTGTTAAAAGATAATATCAAAACAACAAGTAAATAGTATCATATAAAACAGACGCAAACTTTTAATCGCCTGTAAAATGTTTATAAATAATTGAACGAATCTCTAACTTTTGTGTATCTCTAACACTTGTGTAAAGCAATATCAAATCATCTTTTAATTTTTGTCTACTTACCTTAATCGAAATTCTAGTTTTGATTATTTTGACGTATTATGAAAATTTTAACTTAAGCTTAAGATATTTGATGAACATGGTATCTGGTGTACATGTATCTTACCCAATTAATAAAATATATGGAGATAACGAACAGTATTCAAGCACAAAAATCCAATCAAATACTGTATACAGGGTTATTTTCGCCACGTCTTATTTTTGTACTTTCACACTTGAAAACAATTTTGTCCCGTTTCAAATCGCCCAGTCATAGTTTTGTTTTAGAAATTATCTTGTATTCTTTGAATTCGCTCCATTTTAAATTCGCCTAAAGGAGGATAAGGCGAAAGGGGCGAAATTAAAACGGGGGTGAAAATTTCCATGTATACAGTAATACAAATCAGACCTAGAGCAAACAGTGACCACTAAAACATCAAAGGTGGAATAAGGTGCCAAGGAGGAGGAATAATGCCTAGGTCACATTTAAAACGATGGTCGAGCGACTAAATTTTTCCGGTAATGTCGGCGAAAGAACACGATCGACCGACACAAGTTTCGGGCGACACGGCGCAGTTACATTATTTCCTATGAACACCGATAAATAATGAAAAATAACACAAATAATTTTTTTTTCTTTATAAAGCAGCAATATTTTTTCATAAATCTATTTTCAGATAGGTGACGTGAGTAATATTTGCAAGGCAAAGTGGCAGAATTTTATAAAATTGTGACACAATGTTGAAAATGTATGCAACATTTTGTACAGAAATCAATAAAAGCGACAAATGGTGCATATCTAGGCAGCAAAAAATACCTAAGATTTAAAAAAAAATCTTTACGGATTAATTATTTACATTATTTCCGTTCAAAAAATATATATCAATCCACGCATCAACAATTTTTTGTGTTATGTATCTTTAATAGGTTAAAAATATTCACAAGTCAGCCAATCGTTGCCCGATCATTGAGCCCTGAGCTAGTTTGATTTTAACAGTCGGCCGAAATTTTGGACACCCTTACAGTCGAACTTTATAAACTGACTGCCGATGGTCAGACGATGATCGAAGGTTGGTCGACGGATAACTTCAACTGAAGAAATCGGCCACCGATGCAGAAAAAATTATAACTTGGACCGATGGACAAAAAATTGTTCGGCAGACAAAAAAAAGAGGTAAAAATCGGGTAAGACAACGGCCGATGAACTGCCGACTGTCACCCGAAGAACCCCATTTTTGCTTCAAAACCCGTCGGCCGTTGGTCGTTTTTTTGAAATGTGACTTTAAACGAGACTTTTGAAAATCTTGTTTCATCACTTTTTTGTCAATAACTTACCTCGTATTAAATATTGTCCATACGCAGAGAAGTCTCTGCACATCTAATCAATGAGATTTAAACTCCATTTGAAGGTGTTTAGGATATATTTCTGCATAAGGAGTTGCTAACTGATAAGTGAGAGTCATCAGTTTTTCTTGTAAAATATTCAAATATTATTTAGTGTCTTTTATCTCAATTTCACTGCGAAATATCGTTTTGACATATTAATGGAAATGACCATTCTTGATTGATGATTGGTTGATATATCTAAATGTCGATTTCAAAGTCACAGCAAGTTTTTTCTTCATCTCATCTATAAGATTTTGAATAAATTCAAAATCATCAATCATACGAATGCAAGAATACAGTATATTTATTTATATGTAGTATGCATTGTGACAATAAATAAAAAAATGATTGCATACATGTAGACCAGGCATAAATATAGCTAAGTAGATAATATATAAAAGTTTCTTTTGTAATAAAACACATTTCCTGAAAAATCATATCATAGCGATCATGGCTAAAATGTGTTTACAGGTATGTCGCTATAGAGGTATAAAGTAATAAATAATATGACAGTACATAATACAAAGCAATACATTCTTAAGGATACACCAAAGGTTTCCAAAGGACAGAATTTAATTTGCTTGTAATTCTTTCATTAACAAGGATAACATATTAAAAGTATATATCATTTGAAAGCTGGTTAAATTTACTATTTAATGATCTTAATTTAAATTTACATTTTTATCTCCTTAAAAAATTATTAATATTTTAATGTAAAAATTAGTGCATTTATATTTTATAAATCAACTTTTTTGTATTCCGCCTCTCAAAGTCAAAATTTTGCCTCAATGTAGATTAAAGATTGAACTTTAAAACCGTATCTCAGATTTTTGATAAATCTTCTTATTCAAAAGTTACAGCCATTTGTCTTTCAATGTTACCAATTTATTAGCCCAATTCTGCATTTCCCCCAATAATTCAAGAACTGAGCAAGATATCAAAAATCTGAGATACGGTTTTGTGAACACACATTTGAGACGTATTCTGGCCAGTTTTCAGAGAAATTGGTCAATAAATAAGGGAGCTGAATCCTTTGAAATAATACCACCAACTGTCTGATCTTACTTTACAGTAGAGGGTAAAAACCCATTACACAACAAATTCTGCCAAAGCTAGAAATATATGACACCTTGGAGATTCAGCTTTGGATACCTGTCACTTATCCTTACTTCCTATGCATATTCACAAGAATGGGAGGTTCTATTCTTTATTTAGGTGCTTTTAATGAAGTAAAATAGGTTCAATTCTGAATCAGAAAGATTTCCCGGCAAAATGGCAAGAGCTAAGCTCCACCTCCTATTTCATGGTCATTAGTGACCTGTTAGATCTCCTTCCCTAAATCTATAGTCCCTGTAGTTTAATTACTGATTACCTCTGTGTGGCTAGTGAAGAATTCCCCGAGTGGTCACAATGATTTATTGCTCCTTTCAGAAGTAGGCAGTTACAGACCAAATCAGAAGCTTCAATAACGGCACATTCACATGTGTTAGTGTTTATGTTTGATTATTGTTAAATAATTAGAAAACCATTTGATAATCAGCAAGAATTTTTCATGCATTATAAAGCAGTGATTAGCATTGTTTTCTTAGCCAAAAATCTCAAAATTGACAAAAATCTTGAAAAAAACCTTTGGTGTATCCTTAAAAAAACCTTATTACTTGTACTCTAATATATCAAACATATTGAAGTACATGTATGAAAAATCTAAGTATCGGAAGGTTATATATTCTAAAATACTATAGAATTCCCTGAAGTATATTTTGACGTCTCTATATGATTGAACAGCATACAAGCAATCAATCAATCAAATATACATTCTAAATGAAAGGTGTAATGAGATACCCGGTAATTCTCCAAAATATTGGAACTTATATACAAATAAAAGTAATTCGAGGTAGATATGGATTTCTGACATTCATAAATATTTTTTCTTTACAGAGCTATAATTGCTATTCATATGCCATGTTTACTGAATAATCGTTGTTTATTACGTATATACTTGCATTTTGTGATGTTATCAAGAATACAAGAGAAAATCTTGGCTTACATAAGAGTACGTGTCTCCAGTAAAGAAAAAAGAAACATGACAATAAAATAAGTAGATCTGATTAATGAACCTTTTTTCCAAAAGATCACAAATAATAAATATATTACATGTATTTGCTTTTCATCCACATGTTTTACGGTTATCTGGATACAAACCACGACGTCTTCAGATTCTCGTAAATTTGTTTTTGATGCAGTTGTGACGTCACAGAATGTATTGAAACCCCCTGCGGAAAATGAACAATTTAACAGTATAAATTTCGAGTTATTATAATAACTGTGAGAGGGAAAAAGGCGCTTCGATAATCTCAAGTGAAAGAGATTATCGTTTTTCTAATTTCAAGAACGTCCCCTTTTTTGGCATCTGTTGGCCTTTAGAATCCATATCCATCGGAATCTAGAGAAGTGTAAAGAATGTATAACTCTTAATATTACCAAAAAAGCATTGTTAAACACTTAATAAAAGATTTATGTACAAGTAAACAAAAAGGTAAGAATTTATTTCTGATGAAGACATAAAGATTTAAAAGCAGAACAATACTACCAATGAAGTACGTGTTGCTTTCTGGTTTTTTTTTTACCATTTTTTTAATATAAACACAAAAATTGTACCTGTTGCATTATGATTGTAGTGCTCAATAACATTAAAAATTATACCTCGTTTTTCTCGCATGGTACAAATTTGTATTTTTGAAGAATAGTCACGATGGCGCATTTAGCTTCCATATAAGCCAGTCTCATAGCAACACAATTCCTTGGACCTAGTCCAAACGGAAGAAACGTATATGGCGTCAGTTTAGACTTGTTTTTCACAAGAAACCTGTAAGATTAAAACAAATGCATTGCTAAAAAGAGGTCGTATTAAAAAGAAAAAAAAAATGAAAATAAATTGGGGTACAAGAATAAATAGCCCTGTTTTCTATGTCACAAGTTGTTTTAAAAAAATGACTGATTAATTAGTAAAGATAAATAATGCATGCAATTTTGTATATTTGACTTAGGGATAAGAGGTACATGGGAATTCGTACCATAATTCTTTAGAAATAAATAAATATTAATATTTTGAAATGATACATTTTCTTCCACGAGATAAAAATAATATGTCACCTGTCAGGGTTATAATTCGAAGGTTCCTCCCAGTATTTAGGACTTCTGTGAAATGTATAAACGGGAATCACGATTTCTGTATTTTTGGGTATAGTGTAGCCAGCAATTTCCACATCCTGGGGACTTTCTCTATAGAGCCTAAATAAACATACGAAAATATTTACGTTCATTCATAAAAGTTGTGTTCCTTCTCAAAATAGTATCCTTTTCCAAACAAAGATTTCATGAGTAATATATGTAATACAAAAAGACAATGAGAGAGAGAGAGAGAGAGAGAGAGAGAGAGAGAGAGAGACCTTAGACCCGGTGGGTTTAAACGAAGTGCTTCTTTTATAACACAGTCCAAATATTCCATCTTCTGTATGCTGTCATAATCAGGAGCTTCCTTTTAACAACGAATATGCATTGATTTAAAAGATAAAACTTGAAATGAAATCATAACTATACTAACGTAACTTGATTTTCTTTTATACCAATCTTCGAGGAAATAAGATATATGTACACAACTAATTGAATTGAAGTGTGGATAAAACCTGCCCACTACATAGATCTATTACTGTGTGATATTGTACCTGTCCAATAGTTGAATCTATTTCGGAAATCAGTTTGTCTTGACATTCTGGATTTGATGCTAAGCAATATGCACTATACGTCATGGCAGCAGAGGTGGTCCCATAGCCAGTTATCATAAACGAAATGGAATTCCCGTTGACCTCCTCTGTTGTAAGTCCTTTTGTGTAAATAAACAAAAACAAAAAACTAAACAAATAATTAAATAATTCTCTGACGGTAGTCGATGATTAAAATTCAACTCTATTATGTTTTTTAAAATAAATAATGCATTACACTTCGATCAGTCTTTACCCCTCTTTTTCCATTGACTCTTGTCATCTTTATATTCCAGGAATTGTTCCGTGTCACTAACTTCGGTGTCCTTATGTGCATTAAGTAAAAGCTGAAGAAGATCTGCTCTGTCCTGAAATCACATTCAAGCACGTTGGCTGAGTAATTACAATTTACACAGAATATATTTAAAAAAAAAATGTTTGCAAAATAACACCGAGGGGATAAGGTTTGAAATAGTTAAAAAGCTCCTAAGAAATGTAGTTGCATTTTTCTTTGAAGTTGAATTTAATCCAGTCTTTAAATTACCTGGTCATTTCCTCTTAGTTTCTTAGCTTCTTCCACTATTTGCTTGAAGTATGCACATGCCTTGCTTTGACCATCTATGTCCAATCCCAATTTGCATATTAAGTGGTACAGGGGCGGACAATATGCTAAAAAATAAACAGTGTACAAATAAATACAATATTTCTGCAGTTACAAGTGGTATACATCTTTATTGTTGTTGCAGTTATACACACGTTTTGCAAAGCTCAGCAGCTCCACATCACAACAAAGCAATAAAAAAGAACTCTATGACAAAACGTTATGGTAAGCGAATATCCTCGAATAGGTATAGCTATAAAAATACAGTATACAACAGAATTTGTTGTTTTAACCATTTATACGTGCTCCCAAGCCTGTGAAAGCAGCAAACAGTGTATGAGCATGCTTTGCAAATTCGTTTCTTTTATCTTTATACAAATCTAACTCGATTCCAAATCCAATAGAAGCTATTGCGTCCATTGTAAAGTCTCCAAACATTCTAAAATAAAAAAAGTATATGCAAGTTGAATACTTGAAACATTCTATATATCTCTATTCTCTTTATTTCGAACAAAAATGCCCATTATATAAATATATTAATATGAGCATTTGAAAATCGCTGTCATAATATTTCGTTGAAAATGCGGATAGGTTCTGAATCTTTTTTACATTGTTCTGTGAAATAACAATTTTCAGCATGTGTATTTTCCAGCATATTAAATGAAGGTATAATTATGGTCTAACAATGAAACAAAGCAAATAAAAAAAAAGTTTTCTCAAATTAAGACAATTTTTTTTATGAAATCAAGTCTTCATACCATTTTTCATTTATATTTTAATTGAATGCAGCTATTCGATCAAACAGAAAGAGGTTTACTTATTTTGGTACTTTAAAATAGAAATGCAAATCAGATATGTCTTACTTTCTAAATTCAATAAGATGTCCACAATGCATTTCGGTCTCAATATTCTTTAGTAAATTTGCACAAGACTTTGCAAGTATTGGAGACATCTTTAAAGACACAAGAATTAATGATACATAATTAATTTTAAAAACAAAACTAGTACTTTTATGTTATATTTTTAGATTTCTTTTTATAGGGGTTTAACCACTGTCAAACTATGGCATACATGCAAGACATGTCGTCTGTAAATTTAATCAAGTTTAAATCTTTTGTGTTGTTTAAATTTTATGAATGCTGATATACCTTTCTGAAAATTATTTAAGATAAGACCCACCCCCTACCCCCCCCCCCACCAAAAAAAAATATTCTGAAATGATTCTGTATGGGTTTTAGAATTTCCTGTTCATTTGTCAATTGTTTGTGTAGATCCTTTATTTTTATCTTCTACCTCTCCGTGCAATTGTCCTAGGGCTCACATTATATAAAAGTGACTTAAATTCGTCTATATATTCAATAAATAATTTGCAAACAGACAGACGAGTGAATAAAAATATTCCCCATTCTTATAATCGATGTCAGGTCTAGAGGTAGATATATTTAAACAGAAGTTTGCCATTATCAATTTGAGTAATGAAAATTTTTAAAAAGAATTTTAGACAATCTCAATTAATCTATAAGTACACTGTAAGTGTAATGTATATAATTTTATTGTGTCTTACCTTTCTCATTTTTCCAGAAGAAAAAATTGGAGAAATCGTGTTCCTCGTGAACCTCCATTGATCTCCCTTTATTCTTGTAAGATGGCTGCCCATATTCTTTGGTCTTCTAATTATAAAAGTATCCTGGCCACCGAAACAAGAAAAGGCAAATTCAAATTCAAAGTTGAATTACGGTAAACAAGTGTTTGCTTTCATTATCTCTCTGTACCAATCGATCGATTGATCGATCAATCCAACGATCGAAACAATTAAAAAGATATATTATAATTGAATTATTGTTGACAAAAAATCTTGGGAAAAACGATCTATAATCGCGAAGACAATAATACGAGTAAACATGTCACTTAAAGTCTCTTATCTTCCTATGAAAAGTCAAAGTGAAAATTATCATTTATTCCTGTATTTATATCCTATAACTAAGAGGTAATAATCTGAAAATCTGGTCTACAGTTTGATGCATTTATAGGTATGCATACATATTCATTAACAAAAATTATATATCAATTTGTTTTAATTTGTTTTAATCATTTCTTGACCTCCTCGTTCTTTCAAACTTATGTACAATGTAGCAGCTTCTAAAGTGATAAGGAGACATAGAAATGATAATGAATGCTTTATAGAATAACCCCAGAAAACTGGTTTGATAACCCTCTTGTTTAGACAGCATAATCATAGCCATTTGACCATTGTGTGAATCGTGTAATCGTTTAGCAGTATGTGAATCTTAGACAGCGTCGGTTAAAAGCTCTTTCAAGCTGATGTAATTTTGTTGTCAAAAATGGTTTTAGATAAAATTATCTTACACAAGATAAGGTTGCATGAATACTTGCAATACGAAACTTACGTCATGTTATAGAATGACGTCAGTGATTCTTACCGGTCTATTCGGGAATGTTGAAAAATCCTTGATCGTGATATCGCGTGCCAGCTCTGGGTCCAGGATCAGGAGGGACGGTTTGTGGTACGTGTATATACTATAAATCACAAAAACAAAGTCCTTATGTTTATGAGTAGTCTATATCTGGGATATTTGTGCCTTCATATAATTATGCCTAAATGCAGCTTTGAGATTCAATTCAACATTATATAAATTTATTCTATTTTTTTTCTGTTTGAGTACTTCACATGCATGGGTGAATTTACTGACAACAACTCAGAAGTCGACTTTTCGTATTTAATTTTTTAAGATTTTTTTGGTATTTTCATTACATAAAATACCTCGATCAAGGTATTTGTAATACCTTGAAAAAGCTATATAGCTTGATCAAGCTATATACCTTTATCAGGGTATTGTGCTGGACCTGATTACTGTCGGCCATTGTAAGACATATCAGTATTATAATATTCTTCGAAACCCTGCTTTAAAATAACCTTAAATATCTTGGTGTCTCATATATCACCGCTCATTTTAAACTTTTTCATATCATTCATATCGAAGAATTAGCAAATGAATGTATTGTCACGGATAGCTCTCATAAATATGTAAGTGACTAAGTAACGAAGGTTTATTTGAGACCACGATGTCTAGAATGACTTTGTAAGTTCAGCAGAGTACGTACCCAACAACTTTATCATACGTCGAATGCATTTTCAAGTCAAATTCTCCAACACCCTACGTAATAAAAAGGATTGAAAACGTACCTTTAAGATTATTTAATATAGACAAATTTAAAGTATTTTTTAAAGAAGCAGATATATATCGCTATCAATATTGCTAAAAAAATACTTAAAATTGCAATCATACTTAACTAACTCAAATATCCAGTTTGTAAATAAATAAATTAATCCTAATATTGATAAATTAATGTTTATAAAATTAACTAATGAAATTTTTAGAAAGAAATACTGAAATATATCAATGACTTACATCTTTCATCAAAGGGCTAAGACCTTTGAATAATGTTGGCTTAGGGTGAGGGACACCAAGTCTACTCCAAAAGCTCAACTTATATTTTGAATACCTACATTCAAAAGAAAATAATTATTACCAGACAATGCCTACTATATATGTTGTTGTACAAAATGAATCTGACTAAAAGGAATCTTTTCTTCAAACGATATTTTCCGCTTATTATTTATTTTTCAGTGTTTTTATTCAAACTTTAAAATTTGTGCAGACTCCTTTGAAGAATTTTGCGATTATTGATACACTTTGATCTCCAAATTTGTAAGTATCATGTCAATATAAATAAAAAAATGTCAAATTTCACATCAATATATTTTTTAATGATAAATTTCTTGGGTTGGAGGAAAGGTGGTCCCCTAAAAATTAATAAATACTTATATACCGAAATTGACCATTTGCCTTCTCAAATGTACTGTTATAGTGAGTTTTTAATAAGGTTCTTAAAACACATCTGTCTTTTGTATCAATTAAACAATTGTCAAACAATTTTAAGTTACTGTATGAGAGTAAAAGTGCAATCAATGAAATATCATTTTAAAAAATATATAAAAAAGACAGAAAATAAAAACTAAAGAAATAACTCAACTGAAAACCTATTTGTCAAATATACCTTTAAAAGGTTTTACTTTATTCAAAAGGAACAGAAGATATGATTTTAAAATTGGAAAAAAAAATTATTTGGTTAACTTACTAACTCAAATAGACTAAAATAAAACGTTCCAGGGTTTGTTTTGTTAAATATCAAATTAAAAATCATATTTTATGTCAGAACTGGTTAACCGTAAGTTTCGTCTTTCAAAAATGTTAGTTGTTCTTTTTTTTTCTTAAAGATATATATACATTTTAAACTTAGACTGAGAAGATGAGAGTGAACACTTACAAGTAAACAGACAAACAAATCAATAACAAGGTCATGAGCCAACTGCAGGCGGGCACTTCAAAAATTCCCAGGACCTCCATCTTCAGTCAGCTGTAAACTACTGGTGTAAATGTATGAAGGGCTGACCCTGTCACATTATAGTGTTACATGTAACTTTGATAACATTTTATATATCTTACTAGGTCCAATGCATTGACAGTGACATTGTCACAGTTTCAGCTAAAGATTTTTAAATATATTTTTCTATTTCTAAAGTTTACAAATACAAAGTTATTAAATTATCAAAAATTCGAACTTCAGCTGTCGAGATACAAGACGGATTTATAGCTCCAAACCTTTATTATATAAACAAGGCTCATGTCATGAATTTGTTTACAAAGGTTTAATATATTAATACATGTTCGTTCAAAGCAAATTCTTTTTCAATAAAGAAGTTAATTCTAAATACGATTAGACAGTGTCTGTGATTTGCTAAATCTTGTTTTATTGTAAATATGATATTTTCTATTTGAAAACAACAACAAGGCACAAGCCTTGTTTACATTATGAAGAATTCTAAGTTCTGTATCTCCTTTAATTATAAACACCAACAACCACTATCAGGCTCTTATAAAATGAATAAGAATCAACTGTATACCAGTCTCGTCCGCTGTGAGCCCTATGTTTTGATCAGGCAGTCGGAACTATTCGTATAGTCAATTAATTTACAAATTAATGAACAAAGGCTCAACAATTGGTGTGGAACAGAGCAGCAAGAATATGACCTAATAATAGGATAAATTTGCTATTAAGATTACTTATCATGCATGTAACGACCATAAAAATCGCCAGCGTGGCGCATTGGTTAGAGCGTCTACTTAAGAGTCACGGAGGAAGAAATTGATCCGTAAGTCGCGGGTTTGACTACCACTGTAGGACAATTCCTTCAGATGAGACCGTATAAAACGGGTTCCAGTGTCGCAGTAGATGACTGGACGAAGAAAAATTCTCATTGCACGATGGCCGTAAGTGCAAAATGTTGGACAAATTTTGCAGCTCTCATCGGCAAGTGGTTTCGTCTCCATATGAGTGAAAAATTCTCGAGAGGGACGATAAAACAACATACAAACAAACAAACGACAATAAAATTAACGAAATACCGACCCACGACAAGGTATTTCAAATCCCTATAACATTAACTTATGAAGGATTAGAATGCCTCGCCTTAAAAATTGATCGAACTTAGAACAATCTCTTGAGAAGCGAGTATATTGGAGGATATAAACACCATAAGCAGGCGATAGTGATTACTATACAGATAAGAAATTTGATGATGGTACATAAAGCTGAGGTTATCTCGATTGTCATAAAAATTAGTTTAAAGTTAGTATTTTACAGTCCATGGAACATCCACATCTGAATTGGATGCGTCAAGATCTGTGGTGTCTTTAATTTTAAGTCCATGGGGATACATTGTATATAGAGTCGACACATAAATGAAAATAACTATATCTAATTGATAAAACATCATGGATATAATTGAAATTTACAGGTAGTGGTTTTGGCCTCCTCATTTAGACGTTTTTGACTGAATTATGGTTCATTAAAACAATCAGCTAAAAGAGGGACACAATGTGCCCACTGCACTTCCAACATTTTATTTGAATACTTGGTCTCCGATGATTACAAAAATGTTGTAAATGATAATGAAGAAGTCAAGCATCTTTTTATTATCAACTTCAGAATACATTGACGTTGATCTTTGGGGAATTACTCAAATACATGTAGATAGTATTTAAATATGCTTAATATTGATGGATATATTGATAAAACAGATTAATATACATTGTAACAGAAGTCTCGTGTGTATGTGACACTTATTACATTTTTTTTTTACAAAAAATTCTTTCTTCGTTGAAAAAAGATAAGATTTTAGTTTTTCGAATAATCGTCGATATAATGAGCTTAAATAAGTAGTTATATGGATTAATTCATATATACTGTGTAAAATCCTCGATTAACGATAATAAAACTCTTTTGTAAACTTCAATTAGCTATAGCACACTACAGTTGAATATTTTTTTTATTTGGGCAGTTTCGTTAGATCATAATTTGGATCATGATACATCGCGTTTATCCATTTTCAGAAAAAGTCCATTTTTCGGCTTCAGGAGGACCCTTACATCAAGTTTCAAAGGTACCTAAAAAAAATAATTAATCAAGAGACCTCTTTAAACAATAAAATCAATTAACTGTTCATGAGTATTTTCATTGTTGAAAAAAAATATATCTAATATTCTCAAATTTAAATATTATAAGAAACGTAAATCAATCAAAATAATCATGCAACCGGTGACGATAATAAACTTTTTCATAAAGTTAATCAATTCACTTAACGACGAAATAAGATTACCTCCGTCTTATCACATGGCACAAATTTGTATTTTTGAAGAATGGTGATTAAGGCACATTTTGCTTCAAGGTAAGCCAGGCGCATCGCTATGCAGCTTCTTGGTCCAAGTCCGAACGGGAGGAAGGTATATGGAATCAAATTAGACTTGTTCTTTGCCATAAATCTCCAAAAAAAAAGAAAAACACAATTGGTGAAGCTATAATATGAGATTTCCTCAATAGTGTGCGAAGAAAAAGTTTGACACAATATGTATAATACATTGTTCTATACTTATAAAATTGAAAGTAAATAGAAACATTATTTTTAATATTGGATTCTTGAACAAATCGATACTAAGGCTTAATCAAATGCATGAAAACGTACTTGGTTAATTGATTTTTTTTTTTAAAATTCTGTTTATTTTGGAAATATAAAAGTATTGGATACAAGTCCTCTTAACTTAGTGAATCGTGTTCTTGTTACATGTACATTGCTTGGAATGATGGTCAAACAATTTGATAATATAAACATGTATATTGAAAATTTAATTTTGTACATATTAAAAAATAATGTGTATTCAAAGATACAAAACGGGATAAAAATCTATCCGAGAATTTTCTCTTTTGCACAGTTTCAATGAACGAACAGTTCTCTTAACTCTTGCACCGATACATTACACCAATGCAAATATTGGAGTGTGACAGAAAAAAAAATGTCAGGAAGCATTGTAGAAGCAGAGGTTCTTATTTTACCTGTCGGGGTCATATTGTGTTGGGTTTTTCCAGTATTTTGGACTTCTATGAAGTGCATATATCGGTATTGATATTTCTGTATTTTTGGGTATGTTGTAGCCAGCTATCTCCAAATCCACATCTGTTTCCCGAACTGTTCTGTTTGTATAGTTAATGCATAAAAATGATATGTATATGACTTTTCAGTATTTATTAACATGTTACATTTTTATACTCATTTTGCTCCGTCATCAATCATCAATGAGAGAGAGAGAGAGAGAGAGAGAGATAGAGAGAGAGAGAGAGGGGGAGAGAGAGAGAGAGAGAGGGAGAGAGAGAGAGAGAGAGAGAGAGAGAGAGGAACCTTTGCGCTGGGGTATACAATCGTAATGCCTCTTTTATAACACAATCTAGATATTCCATCTTCTGTGTGTTGTCATAATCAGGTAGATCCTATAAAAGTACATTTGTATAATTCAATGTTTAGGAAAACAAGAATCAGATTACATTGTGAACCTACAATAGTTGCTCAATTGTAAAACTCGATTTGATACTTGTCTGGTGTTTAAGTTACAAAAAAATCAAGATATTTTCCCCATAAAAAATGAAAGGTTATCTAAGATAGGAATTTAGATTTAAGTTTTTTTTGATTCATACCAATCAGTAGGAAACTGAAAATCAGAACAATGAAGAAATTTATTTTAGACTAAAATTTGGTTGGGTTCCGATTGGGGATTCTAAGACCTGATTAAATAAGAATTTCTAATGTCGTTTTATGCAAATATACACATTGGGAACTTCTTTATAGAAAAAAATCCGTTAAAAGAAATATACACACAATATATAAAAAAATATTTATGCATCGGTTCTTAATGTATTAAAAAATACATTTCTGCATATATTTGTTGTTTCTTTGAATACCTGTCCAATCGTTGAATCGATTTCTTCTATCAGTTTATTCTGACACTCCGGGTTTGTTGCCAAACAATAGGCAGTGAACGTCAGAGCTGATGCAGTGGTATCGTACCCAGCAATCATAAAAGCAATGGAGTTACCATTAACTTCATCTGTTGTTAAACCTGTCATCACGTTTAAGAAGCTTTGATTTAAACTACAGTATTTTTGAGATATAATTTGCTGGTGTATTATAATTCTGATGAACAAATAACAATGATAGCTTGAAGTCATGTTCTCTCTAGATCTCCAATAATGACTTCTGATAATTTAAGAGAACCTCATGTTGAAGGTTTACTACAGTAAATGTGGAATCATTTTAATCTGCGGGGTCAGTAATCCAGGGGAAACAAAATTTTGTTGGTTCCTGAGAATGGTAATTCGGGGGGTAACGCATACTTATATACACAAGATTAAATGAATAAGTGAAACATATGGGGATATCAAACAGTATTCAAGATCAAATGTCCATAAAACAATACAAAACAGGAGCAGACTCCTTGCAATGATTAGGAAATAACGGAAAAATCCGTCGTCAATGCAGTGTATAAATAATGGACTAGCAATTAGTATGAAAAACGTCAGTCAGCATTTGAGTTAATGATAAATTGTGTTTGCTGACAAGGTCATTGTATCGACCATAGAACTTAAGAAATGATGACTTTAAACGAGACTGCTGATATTCTTTTTTCATCAACTTCTTCGTCAAAATTAACTTCGTTTTAGAAATTGTTCATACGTAGAGCATGCTCTTGCGTATCGAATCAACTGAGATATATAAACTCCGTATGCAGATGATGAAGGTATATTGCTGCATAAGCAAGGGAAGGTGACGATAGAAAAATTAAACTCATCTCTTTTATCATAGAGCTTGGTTGTTAGATTACCATTAACGTCTTTTGCAAGTTATATATCCAAATACAGTGTATGTAGCAGATGTGTTAGACTTTGTGGTATTTTTATCTCAAGCTCACCAGGATATATATCGTATCGACATAAGAATGGAAATTACAATTGTTAATTGACAATACGTCGTCGACACATCTAAATGTCAAGTTGAAGGCCACAGCAAGTGTTATTTTCTTTTCACGCATACGATTTTGCAAAAATTCTGCTTCATATGAATACAAGAAAATGTCTGCTAACAACGGGGAGCATCTGGTTACTATGTCGACAAAATGATTTTTCGCGGGGATGTAAATTCGTGGATAAACATTAAACATGACCCACGAAATCCAAAAACTTTGCCCCCCCCACGATCATTGATGATAATAAAATATACGATATTTATCCACAGATTAAACCCTCCCATAAATCTTTCATATGGATGGAAATGCAGCATTTAATATAGAATAATCTCCCCTCTGATAAGAGTACTGGAGAGAAAATACTTATATTTCTTTTAAAAATGTAAGGAGAATACTCATTTTACGTGGGGAAATGCTTGCTGTATTTAAATCAAATTAAGAGATTACGAACAATATTCAAGCTCAAAGTCCACTTAAACAATGCAGGAGCAGAGTAAATAAAATTCTCCAAACACATCAGATATGGGATCATAACCATGGAGGAGTGAGCATCCCCTGTAATAACTTTAATTTTGTTTTGTTATTTTTACCTGTCAACTTTTTTAGCTTTCACATGAATTAAGAAAACTACATAATTATATGCAGTACTAGTAATTGGAAGCAATACTTTCATAACTACCTCGCTTTTTCCATTCATCTTTATTGCTTTTATAATCATTCAATTTCTCTGTGTCATTAATCTCCGTGTCGTTATGGGCATCCAACAAAAGCTGTAGAATATCAGCCCTGTCCTACAAAGAATTTTTATATTTATTATCTGTAAAAGTCACACTTGTGTCATTCATATCAGATGTAAACATTCCTTCCTAATGAAACTTTAAGAATGCCATGTCACTTACTATCTATATGCTCACTTAAACATCAAAGTGAGCATAAAGTAAAAGTTCGACAAAAGTCATCTAAGACAGGAAAATTTGTAACTGTAGTTTGTTCTCTTATCTAGTTTTCTTAATTTACTTTAATTTTCTTGTATTAATTAGCTAGCTGCAGAACTGTAGCTCTCTGCTTGAGAAAATTCGGACAGATAAAGTAGAGAGCTAGAGATCCAACCTTCGATTTACGCCGACGATTTTTTGTCGCTACTTTAGGTATTTATTTCGTGTAGTTTAAGCTTTTACTGGCTTTTAGAATGGTATCCTATGATATTTCATATATGTTACTCTGATATTTGATACTTTGTTTACCTTTTCAATCCGAAATAGTCATGTATATAGATTTGTAATGTCGGTTTAAAAGAGTTCCATTTCGACGTCCGTAACCACAACAGCCATTTGTTAGCGTTGAGAGGTAAGTAAATGATCAGGAATTGAAGTTGAATGTATAATTAATTATCAAATATCATTTGAAATTATTTTCAAAGCTGGAGAAAGTATAAAATACACGAAAAAACACCCATAGTAAGCGACAAAAAATCGTCGGCGTAAATCGAAGGTTTTTACAACGTTTGGATCTGTAGGTCTCTGCTTTATCTGTCCGAATTTTCTCAAGCAGAGAGCTACAGTTCTGCAGCTAGTATAAAGCTAAATATATATACCATACTGTACATGTACCTTATCACCCTTTTCCCTCTGTGCCCTGGCTTGTTCCACGAATTGTCTGAAATATATGCAATGTTTGCTTTGTCCATCCATGTCGACTCCCAATTTCACAAGAAGACTATAGAGAGGTGGCATAAAGCCTAAGAAAAAACCCTCGATACAATTAAAAAGACCATCAAATTATGTTACAGGGGAAAAAATATATAGCAATGGACATAAAAATTATTATATGAAAATAGATTTATCAAATGCGTACCTTAAACATTATTTTAAAGTTGTTGTGAACATAATAAAATATTTAGATTTCATTTTTTCCCTACATATTTTGAACTTGATATTCTGACTTTTACAACTATGTTAAAAAACATCATATCATACGCATCCAGCTTATGAAGATGAAACATTATTTATTTGATTTTTAGATTAATAATATAATTTTTTTAAATCAAATAAATATTTTCATGTATTAATTTGGAATTTTATCGTCCCACTCACTAT
Organism: Saccostrea glomerata; assembly: GCA_003671525.1. Classification (NCBI taxonomy): domain Eukaryota; kingdom Metazoa; phylum Mollusca; class Bivalvia; order Ostreida; family Ostreidae; genus Saccostrea; species Saccostrea glomerata. Next base: position 616,375 of record PRKT01000280.1, read on the forward strand.
GGATTATCACCCCAAGGCCTCCAAATGCGAGAAATAATTCTTTTGCTTTAGTCACAAATTCATTTTCGACGTCTTTATACAAATCCAATTGCATTCCAAACCCGAGAGAAGAAATAGCGTCCATTGTAAAGTTTCCAAACATCCTGGGCAAGAAAGAGAAATATATAAATATATATATTGTTATTTTCAAGATTTTCTTCCTGTCAAAATGTGCATTTTACATAGCAATTGATGTAATCTTTATATGTAAGCATATCCTCGCAACAGAGTGAAACTTACTTCTTAAAATTCAATCTCATTACCAAGTCTCGATTCGTTTTCAATATGGTTTAGTAATCGCTGACAAGCTTGTGTAAGTGCTGGACACATCTGCATTATAAATTGTAATTTTTTTCCTTTGAATACATCAAAACACAATGCTTCATTTGCAAATGTTGATTAATATGTAATAATACTTGAATTTTACTGGATATAAAAGTTGTAAACAGATAAAGTATTAAACATAAATCATATATTTGTGACGTGAAAAATTAAAGAATTGATACGTTCAAGTGCTTTTTGATACAGTGAAGAACGTTTACTGAAAATGAGATACATATATTTCGAGGACGATTACAATTTATTGCCGAATATTATGAGAATTCAGTTACATTCAGTAGATATCAATGATGATGATAAAGATACAAGTTTCTCATGTGATCAAATACATGTACATATGTTGTAAAGCAACAATTTTTTTTTACATGATCAAATTCCTGTGTTGTAAAAGGTATTTTATGATTACGTATCAATCTGCAACTTTATCATTATTTAGATTAACTTAATTATACATGCATGTCTTACTTGTAACAAGTATCCTTAATTCAAATAAAATTCGAATTAACATAATAAATTAAAGCATTTAATATGTAAAATTTAATTCACTTTTTGTGTCGTCTCAATGTGTTCATCAGACAAATTGCAATAATCAATTGATATTAACTTTACCCCAAATGCTTTTGTACAAGGACAAATGTTTTCAAATATTGCAGTATGGTTACACGCACCTTTCGCATTTTTCCAGATGCGAATATTGGAGACAGTGTGTTCCTCATGAACCTCCAATGATCTCCCTTGAGTCGGGAAACAGCGTGGTGTAAATCAGTTTGGGATTTGAATGGATGCTTTTGGAAATAAAAACATACACGTTATTCAGCAAAACTTGCCCTCACTATTTAAAAAAAGATTATTAAAAAAATCATAATATTAATATGATGGCATATTTATTTCAAGTTGAAATACAGTAAAATCACACACGTGAATTCCCCTCCCAATTCTAACATTTTTCAGAATAACATATGCTGAGTTTCTGATTGACAATATCTATGTGGTTTTTGAAAACAAGGTATTCCAACAATGTATTGGAATTCCCATGGGTACCAATTGCGTTCCGTTATTAGCAGACCTATTTTTATATTCATATGAAGCAGAATCTGGGCAAAATCTAATACAAGAAAAGAAGAAAACACTTGCTGTGGCCTTCAACTCGACATTTAGATATATCTACGACGGATTGTCAATTAACAATGGTCAACTCCATTCCTACATCGATACGATATATTCTTGTGAGCTTGAGATAAAAGATACCACAGAGTCTGACACATCTGTTTCATACTTGTATATTTTACTTGAAACTATATGATAAATGTGATGACTTTAACTTTTCTATCGTTAACTTCCTTTAACTTATGCAGCAATATACCTTACGGAGTCTATATATCTCAGTTGATTCGATACGTAATCTCTACATATGAACAATTTCTAAAACGAGGTAAATTATTAACAAGCAAGTAGATGAAACAAGAATATCAACAGTCTTGTTTCAAGTCAAATGTAAATTTTATGGTTGCTACTGTACAGTGACCTTGTCAGCAAATACAATTAATCACTGAGACAAATGCTGACTAACGTTTTTCATACTTATGGTTAGACCATAATTTATACACTAAATTGACGACGAATTTTTCCGTTAATTCCCGATAATGACAAAGAATACACGACTGGTGTGACCGGTCCTCAGGGGATGCTTAGTCGGAGGTCCGTGTTTGCTCCGTTCCAGTTTTGTATTGTTTTATGGACTTTGATATTGAATACTGTTCGTTATCTCCATATCTTCATGGAAAGATTTTTTTTCCAAATAAAGAAGAGCATGTAACTTTTTTTTGCATTTTTAACGCGTTTTAAACATATAATGCTAAGACAGCAAAGTGAATCCTTTCAGAATGTGTATATCGGTATATTCTAATTACCGTTCTATTTGGCATGCTAGAAAAGTTCTTTATCATGACGTCACGAACCAGCTCTGGATCCAGTATAAGTAACGAAGGCTTATGAAATATATATGTTCTAAAGAATAAAGTTTTAAATATTTTAATTAAGTAATTATTTTTTTTAAAAATGCAACTTTTATATATGCGTTAATATTAGAAGTTTTTAACACGTATTACTTCATAGGGAACAAAAAAAATGAAACCAGATGAGTACAATTTTAGGAAAAATTCATAAAATCCTCAAGAAAAAAAATTGTCCGACTTCTCACAGGATCTACTTGTTTTCGGATTCAATTTTGTACCTACCCGATAAGTTTATCGTATTTAGAAACAATTTCCAGGTCGAACTCGCCCAGGCCCTATGTATTTCAGAGAAACAAATTCTAAAAATAAATTTCTACAAGAAAATTTGATGAACCATAAAAACATATTCAACAATTTCTAGAAACTCTTTGTAGAAAACAATATGAATTTTTTATTACATAAATTCAAAATATCAATTATTTATGAATTTAAAAATTTAATTTGAACTTAAAGATTCATTTTCTTAAATTTATGAATATGTAAAAATTAAAAGAATACGTATGTTGTAAAGAAACTAACTAACATTTCCCATTTTTGTGATATTTCCCAATAGTAGGGTAGGTTCCTGAAAAGGCACACCAAGTCTACTCCAAAAGCTAAATTTGTACTTTGAATACCTGAAAAAAGACATTGCGCATTTTATAACCAATTTATTTGACTTGGTCCTAATAAATAAAAATACAAATTTGCTGCATTGGTTTAAAACACAAACACAAAATAATGAAGAGGAATAACAAGTACTCATTCATTACGTTTGTAAATGCTTAACAACATACACTACGGTTGAAAAAAATAGTCTCTTTCTGCTACGTACAATAGGAGATATACCTTTCTTAATGAAATTTTATATGCTTGCACCTCTACTTATTCAGATATACATCATTTTATAAAAGTAAACAGAAAGAAAGACTTAATTATTAGCCACATAGCAACACTTTTTAAGATGATGATGGTAAATTCGGCACTGATTTTCTGGTCATCAACATATGTAATAAATGATAAATCACATGCATCTGTTTTAAATAAACAGATGAAAGCAAGTCAAAAAATATAAATTAGTTGTGTTAAATAAACCGTGTTTTAGAGATTTGTCAGATTTGTGGGAGGTATCATGTTGTAAATGAATTTACTAGGGGAGGTGAATGCAAAATTTACAAGTTATCATGTTGTAAATATTGTATTTACCCCCCCCCCCCCCCCCCCCCCCCCCAGTAAATTCAAAATTTACATTATGATAGTAAACTGAAAAGTGCTGAAAAACATCACATAAACATTGGTGACGATAATTCTCACGCTTAACCTCGCTTGAAATATCTCTAGGTAAACAAAAATTCATTCTGGTTTTTAACCTCAATACTCGGTCACAAAGCTGCAATCACTGTTTTTAATTACGATAGCTATCCTGTCAAACAAATCATAAGTCAAGAAAATATTTTTTCGAGGTAATCGCTTACCCAGATAGCAAGACATAGTTGGGCCAACGTTGGCCCAATTTTTTTCCAACGTTGGCCCACTGTTGGTAACCTTACGTTGGCCCACGGTAATTTTGCTCATCGGCCCAACGTTGGTCCAACATGTTGGCATATTGTTGGGCCAACGTAGGTATAATTGTATGACAACTAACAGCCAACCTTAATAACTGTTTGGTTAGGTTGGCCCAACGTTGGCCCTTTGTTGAAATGTCAGATGGCATATTGTTGGGCCAACGTAGTTATTAGTGTATGCCAACTAACAGCCAACCTTAACAACTGTTTGGTTAGGTTGGCCCAACGTTGGCCCTATGTTGAAATGTCAGATGGCATATTGTTGGGCCAATGTAGTTTTTAGTGTATGCCAACTAACAGACAACCTTAACAACTGGTTGGTTAGGTTGGCCCAATGTTGACCCTTTTTTTTACAATGTCAGATGGCAAATTGTTGGGCCAACGTAGTTATTACATAGAAACATTTGCAATTGGTTAAGTGATTCTTTACATAAACCTATTTTATGACTGTTTAAAATAATTAATTCACAATTCAATCTGCATTCATAATTCATACATGGACATGTTCAATGAAAACATTACTAATGATTCACTGTGATAATATTTTATAGACATCAATTCAATCATAATTTACAAAATAATTTTTAAAATAGACAATAGAGGTAAATTATGAAAAATTATCAATTAAAAGTTCTTAATCAGGGCTCACTTCCTTTATTATAGTCCTTTTGTTGTATTCCCGCTCTTTTTCCGTCCCTTCGTCGCCTCCCGTTTTCTTCGTCTTGATTTTTGTCATACGGACCCATACTTTATACACTTCTTTATACATGGTCTTCGATTTCATTGTTATTTACATGTACCGCCACAACATTTGTTTTCCTTACAGTCTCTGACTGAATTTCTTTGTTACAATCGTGTCTGTAATAGACAGTGAAGAATCAGATAGATAGAAACAACTTACAGTGCTTGTGTGCAAAAACATGACAAGAATGAATTCCGAATCAATTTTAACAGTTAACCTGAATAAATAAGAATAAATATACTTACATCGCTTCTAAATGCAGCTGTATAGCAAGCATGGCAAGTGTATAATCCACAAATTTAAATTTCACTTCTTCTTGCTTGCCCTGCATTATCACCACCTGTGAGCAATTGAATCTGACAGCTCACTCCACAGTTTGGTCACGTGATAGCGAACGCCTAACTTTTGTATCAATTTAATTATAAAGCTGTGTCATTTTGATTTATGTATATGTAGGCTTCATTCACATCCTGTTCCTGAGAACGTATTCAGTCTTCTCTAAATTCTCATGAAAAAATTCATAATTTCAAGGGTTTTATTTCAAATAAATAATCATGCATGTGCATAAGACCCTTTCTTTAAGGGTGTATAACAAACATTGGGCCAACATACTACTAACAATTTGATAAGACACTTTATTAAGGATGTATTACCAACATTTGGCCAACGTTGGGCCAACATACTACTACCAACTTAAAAAGACACTCTCTTTAAGGGTGTATTACAAACATCGGGCCAACGTTGGGCCAACATACTACAACCAACTTTAGAAGACACTTTCTTTAAGGGTGTATTACAAACATCGGGCCAACGTTGGGCCAACATACTACTACCAACTTTAAAAGACACTTTCTTTAAGGGTAAATTACAAATATCGGGCCAACGTTGGGCCAACATACTACTACCAACTTTAAAAGACACTCTCTTTAAGGGTGTATTACAAACATCGGGCCAACGTTGGGCCAACATACTACTACCAACTTTAAAAGACACTTTCTTTAAGAGTGTATTACAAACAATGGGCCAACGTTGGGCCAACATCAACATCCCTCCTTCCTTGGGAAGCAAAGTGAATGGAAGTTTCTAACGTTGGACCAACGTTGGGCCAACATAGGAATTCTGTCATGGAAGAGGAGGTTGGCATGGTGACATTGGTCCAACGTTGGCCCAACGTTGTTTCCCCAACGCCAACCATACAACCTTTTGCCAATGTTGGCCCAACATAGTCTTGCTATCTGGGTTAGTGATAAAATAGATACATTAATAATGATTAAATGTAATTAATGAAACCATAAAAAGGATGAAATACTTACAGATAGAGAGACAGGAAAAACAGGAACAATGTGAGGAACCAGCCTGGGATATCGACGACACCCAATATTTCCATTTCCTTTTATTTTCAAAATTAGGTTATGAAACGTATATTCAAAGAGAAGTCCTATTGAAATGATATTTGCTGTATACGCATATATTTACATAACTCTGGAAGGTGAAATAAACATCGATAACAACAAGGCTATGTTTAGGTATGGGAACCTTGTCGTGTCAACTTTAGGTCATTTAAGTAGGTTGTGATTCTTTGTGAGATTGACACCCCAACTTATTTTTATGAGTTTTTCAGTCAATAACTAAGGGCGCCCGTAAGTGTGTATAAGGTCGTTCTGTCAAATATTATCTTAAATCTATAACTAATTATTAATTGACATTCTAACCATTTCCGATGCTACCTTCATACACTTCCTTCATTTTTTCTACAAAAGTCTACCTTGCTTTGTTTTCGCCAAATGTTTATTATAGCTACATTCTTTTAATTGAAAAGAGAAATTATTACAAAGGGCTAATGTCAACGTAAGTAAGAACAACATTCATGTAGCGATATTGTCTGATATTATACTTTCATGTAAATTACTTGAATCTGATTCGTCGAGAAACATTTGATTAAAATCATTACTACCCGCTGAATAATGAAGCCACGCCCTCCTGCGTAGCACAAGTCAACATTGCTTGACGACGGGTGGTATTCCAAAAAATAGCGACTGCATGGAATTTATGCGCGCACGGTTCACTGTAATATGTATTTGTATAAAACATTCAGTATAATATAATAAATATTGCATGTAGTTGAGTGTAACATTGAAAATTTTAACCCCTCGAAAACCATTGTCAACCTTGGCTGCACCTGGGTTGAAAATGGTTTTCTTGGGGTGAAAATTTTCAATGTTACACTCAACTACATCAGGGGGGGCCAGGGGGGGCCAGGCCCCCCCACTTTTTCTCCCGACATTACCTTTACTATAGAAGATGCTTACTGAAGGGAAGGTTGGCCCCCCCACATTTTAGCAAAGGGTAGTGTTATAAAGAAAATGTACCCCAAAAGTTTCAATTGAAAGATGGATGGTCTTGAAAAATGTTAGCCACTAACCCCCCCCCCCCCCCCCCCCCCGGTGAGATTCTGTCTCCCTGCACATACTACCTATCAATCTCCTTCTTTCTGTCTCGTTATGCCAATGACTCTCAGTGCCCTCCACATCGACTGTCTCACAAATCCGCTACAACCCACTTCCAGTGCAATAAACCAGACTTTCCATCCATTCTGTTGACAATCCTTCAGAGGGGGAGCATCTCAAGGTGTAGAATTTATAAATCACATTTACGTTTGAATTAATAATGCAATAGCATTTGATATTATGGTTGTTAATAAACAACACACTTCTGCGACATTTATAAATAAGAAGTAAGGAACACTCGGATAACATTATGTTTCAGTCAGTTTCTTTGCAATCGGAACTCGCCTTGGTACTTTAGATTGTTCCTTTCGTCTGGAAAATAACAGCCAGAATGCAGGATTCGGCATATTTATCTTTAAAATTTCCAGGGAAGGCCCCCAGTATCGCAACCAGCAGGAGGGGGAACCCCCCTCTCGCACCTATCTCATTGAAAGTCTGGTGTTTTGCACTGGAAGTGAAGCCATACTACCCATTAATAGAAAAATATGTCATATAGATGTCATATTGATGTCATATATTTCGAAAACAGAATTTAAAAAGTCAAAGACAATTACCACAACTTTAATTGATTTCATAATTTTATGCATTATGTCAAAAGATTAATCTGTAGCAGACCTGTACTACATACTTTTAATCAAAATATACTCTTATAACGCTCTATAAAGTTCATTTAAATGTAACATTTATGTCATCTTCTTGGCGTTATTTGTAAATATTAAGGCATGATCGACTTAATAAAAAACAGTGTATGTCTTTCGGAGTGAAACTGGTTTCGGAACTAATGGACATTTGCGAGAAGCACTGATTTTTACGGTTGACGGTTTACTTGGACATTTTAACCTATATCATGTACGGAGGTACAGAACTGATAATAGATAATTATAGATAAGAAAATCTTTCTAGTGGTCTAAGTATGTGCATTGTAACAGAAGACTAGTGTTTATATTAAACTAATTACAGATATTTAACAAAAAATATCTTTCCTCATTCAACTTTTTTAAGAGGTTTCAGTTTTTGGAATACTGTATGGTCAATAAAATGGCATTGTTAGCAACAATAACCTTTATATGGGGGTATTTCGGCTGGCTTTTATTGCCAATCGAAGGACTTGCGTATTTTTAAATCAACTAGTGTACTAGTATTTTCCGTCTATTTGATCACTACAAGCGACTTCCGTTATGTGACCTGTCAACAGAGGCTACTTACTCCACCAAGGCACCTGGTCTTACGGCTATGGGTCCATGTTCATGTTCTAATCACATATTTGTATTATTGGTTGGTGTTTTATTTGGATCGCTATTCGTTTTTCATCTGTTTGATCGCCGAATTTTATTTTAATCTGAAGGCATTCCTTTCCCATTTTTCATAACGTTTGGCAGTTAATAAATCGCTTTGAAAATGTATATCTTCATCAAGCAATTATTTCGAACAATTTAGATTGATTTGATTTGATTTGAACATATTCTATTGTATAAATTTTAGAATACACAAGTTTCAAGATTAACTTCCTTTGTTGCGCTCTTTCGTTGAGGGGGGGTGGGGTCGTTGCCGCGTAAACAGACAGCTATTTATACATTGGATACATTGCACCATCGATACAGATAATCTACTGGTTTATCGTCACTTCATGATTGTCAGGATGCACGTACTATTTGAGAATAACCAAACTGAGTTGAAGACATGAATTTTAAAGCAAAAAATCTTACAAAAAAGAAAATATCAATGGGTGTGAGACTTTTCAGACGAGGGAAGATATGGGACCTCTAATAATTACATGCATCTGATTATTGCACGTCGGCAATCTAAATGATATATTGATTCTTTTCCTTTTTCATGTTTTTATAATAAAAAAAAACACTAATTGTTTAGAAAGTGTTTGTACAATCAACAAAATAGGTTACTTTTCATAAAGACTACAACGTTTCTTTCGTTTTCAAGTACCCTATAATTCAAAGTAAAAGTGCAAATAGTTGAGCTTGATAAAATCATCAAATGCATAACTGCTTAACATATTTATCTTTTATAAAATATTTGATAAATTCTAGTAGACATAAATATCTTTCATTTATTCATGCAAGTTTGTACACAAAAGCAACCTGTCCCACCTCCATGCTGAAATGGACACTTTTTACACCTCCATCGTAGGAGAGTTACAATATCGAAAATAGCGTATTGTAATTTGGCAAAAATTTAAAAATTTAATTCGCCTTTTACATACATAATGATTCTCCAAATCATATTTACATACATGGCTTTCAGCTTAAAATGAATTAACACAGAAAAACACAATATATAATAATCAGAGCAACATACATCCAATAGAATACATTCCTTTATAATATATATTTAGATTTATGTAGAGTTTTAAAAATTTCCATCATGGCTGTCAGTTAGAAATATGTTTGATACACCCGTCCATTGTCATTAAAAAACCATCTACCATTTATAATTGGAATATTAATGCCAATGTTTCTAAACAATGAATTATAATTTTTCGTTAATATTTTTATCTGTATTAAACAAGCAAGTCCACAAAAAATGTGACAGTTTATAGGCAACATGGAAAGAAAATTATAATTTTTTCCCCCGAAATAATTACATATCACTTACTTTTCAACAGTATCATATTGATGTGCAATATAAATGTATACTCATTCATTTCACAAAATGAAGCTTAATTAACTTTATGCCTCCTCGTTCCCTACCTACACATCAAAATTAGACAAACTCCCATTTGCGTGTTGAAAAAAGTTTATTGATCAAAATATAATAAAATTTTGATCAAATCAAATCATAAACTTGTACAAACTTTTTAAAATAATTCCAGTATAACAAAATGGATTTCAAAATGTTGATATGCAAATTACAGTTTCCTTATACAAAAATGGATTAAACATTGTAAAATTGTTAATACAGTTCCATTATATCAAAATGGATGCTACAATGTAAATTTGCAAATGAAGTTACAGTATCGCAAAGGAGGGATTTGTCAATGCAAAGGAACATTAGTAATCCGCAAACATATCACATGTAAAATCAAAAAAGTAGAATAATACAAAAATTACAAGAAACGAAATATCTGCTTGATATCCACAAAAATGCGTAACATAATGAATATCTATAAAGCATGTATAAAAAGTATTAGATAAGTGTATTTACACAAAAATCGACTAGTTATCTATATAATAAAACCTTATCTATTAAAGGCAGTTCGTTGGGTGCAAAATTTCGATCATGATACATTACGTTTCTCCATTTTCAGGAAAAGCCCATTTTTCGGCTTCAGGAGAAGCATTCCATTAACTTTCAAAGGTATTTGAAATCAATAGTAAGAAACCTCTTAAAACAATAAAATACACTGTACAAAGTATTGTCAGTGTTGAAAAAATATGTCTGTTATTCTCAAATTGAAATATTATCAGAAACATAATTTTATTAAAATAATCATTCAAATCATGTATAGTCATTTAATTCACTTTAATGAACATAACGACGAAATAAGGTTACCTCGGTTTTATCACATGGCACAAATTTATACTTTTGAAGAATGGTGACTAAGGCGCATTTCGCTTCCATGTAAGCTAGGCGCATCGCTATGCAGCTCCTTGGTCCGAGTCCGAACGGGAGAAAGGTATATGGAGTCAAACTAGACTTGTTCTGTTCCAAAAACCTTAAAAACACTTGGCAGAGTTAATATGAGATATCCTTGATCATAGAGGCATTTTTTGGAATATTTATTGCGTGAACAAATTGATATTGCCCTGCTCAATAATAAAAAAAAATTACTTCAAATAGTAAAGGTTTAATTAAATGTATAAAAATGTACATGTTAAATTTATTTAAAGTAAGTTTTCTTTGTTTTGGACGTTTTGCTTGGAATGATGATCAAACAATTTGATAATATAAAATGTATTTTAACAGATTACAAATTTTGTTAAAATCTCTATGAGCATGATCTTTTACAGTTTCAAATGAACGAACAGTTCTATTAAAACTTGTGCCGATATATAAGCCAATGCAAATATTGGAGAGTGGTAGAAAGAGAAATGTCACGAAGCGTCATAGCAGTAGAATTTCTTTTTTTTTACCTGTCGGGGTCATATTTTGTTGGGTTTTTCCAGTATTTCGGACTTCTATGAAGTGCATATATCGGTATTGATATTTCTGTATTTTTTGGTATGTTGTAGCCAGCTATCTCCAAATCCACATCTGTATCCCGAACTGTTCTGTTTGTATGTTTAATGTATAAAAATGATTTGTATATGATTTTTCAGTTCTTTTTAAATCTTACATTACTTATTACGCACCTTCACCAATCGTCAATGAGAGAGAGAGAGAGAGAGAGAGAGAGAGAGAGACCTTTGCGCAGGGGTATACAATCGTAACGTCTCTTTTATAACACAATCTAGATATTCCAAGTTCTGCGTGTTGTCATAATTATGTATATCCTATAATAGATTTATTCCATTTTTATTAAAACAAGGATACATATATGTATACATTGTGAACCTACAATAGTTACTTGATGTGATGTATATCATCCGTAATCGCTACAAGATTTTACACAGGTGTTATTGTTATAAAAAAGAACTTGATATTTTTCACCATGAATAGGAAGTTCTTCTAACAAAGGCACTTGGATATAATCAAATTAAAAAAAAATTTTTTTTTAAATAAATGCCATTTGGTTGAAAATTAGCCGACAAGAATAACAAAATCTGGAAGAAATTCGTTATAGATTAAAATTTGCTTTGTTTCTAATCGGGGGAAAATTCAAAGACAGTTAACAGAACATTCAACATAAATAAAAATATTATATGGCATAGGTTCCTAATGTGTGCAAAAAACGTTCTATATATATTTGCTGTTTCTTTGCTTACCTGTCCAATCATTGAATAGATTTCTTCTATCAGTTTGTTCTGACATTCCGGGTTTGTTGCCAAAGAATGTGCAGTGAACGTCAGGGTCGATGCAGTGGATTCGTACCCAGCAATCATAAAAGCAATGGAATTTCCATTGACTTCATCTGTTGTTAAACCTGCCATCACGTTAAAGAAGCTCTGATTTATACTACAGTATTTTTGAAATATAATTTGCTAGTATATCATAATTTTGATGAAGAAATAACAATGTAAGCTTAAAGCCACATTCTCTCTCCAACAATGTTTTCTGAGTTTAGAGAACCTTATGTTGAATGTTCACTACAGTAAATGTAGAATAATTTTAATTTGCTGGGTCAATGTACTTTGGAAAGCAAAATTTTGTTGGTTCCTGGGAATGGTAATTCGAGGATACTCATACATATACATGTACTTTGTATACACAAGATTAAATGAATAATTGCTTTTGCGGATGTAAATTCGTGGATAAACATTTCCAACGAAGTCCAAAAACTCCCACGAACATAGATTATAATGAAATATACAATATTTTTCCACATATATAGTACACCCTTTCACAAATCTATCATATGGATGGAAATTCAGCATTTAACACAGAATAATCTTTTAGGCTCAATACCCCTCTGATAAGAGAGGTAATTTATACTGAAAAGAAAATTAAATTCCTTTATAAAGTTCAAAGGTCAACTGTATCAAAATAAAACCTGGAATGAATATATCTTAATTACGTGTACTGAATAAAAAACATGATTAATTTTCAAGCAAAATTGAATGCATCCTTACAGGTCTGATAATGAACCTGAAAATGACGTTTTGAAAAGAGTACCTTCAATGTTGATATATTTAAATAAAATATGGAGATAACAACCAATTTTCAAGCTTAAGGTCCATTTAAACAATTAAAATCAAAAGCAGAGCAAATAAAGTTCTCCAAACATATCAGATATGGGATCAGGTGCCATGGAGGAGTAAACATCACCTGTAAATGACTTCTGCTTTGTTTTTTACCTATCAACTGTTTTTGCTTTAACATGAATTATACATAATTTTATAACCACAAAAAGTCTTTCACAATTACCTCGCTTTTTCCATTCCTCTTTATCATTTTTAAAATCATTTAGTGTCTCTGTGTCATTAACCTCCGTGTCGTTATGGGCATCCAATAAAAGTTGTAGAAGATCAGCCCGACCCTACAAGGACATTTTATACTTATTATCTGTAATAGTCACTATTGCGTCATTCATGTTAAAGTTATAATACGGCGCATCTCTTTAAAAACAGACGTGTTAAATTGTCCTATAGGATTTGGAATTTTTTTCATACTCATAAATGTATACGCTTTCAGAAAATTACAAATTTCATAAGTAAATAATTCTGATTATTTCATTAAAATTGATAATTATTCATGGCCCATAAATATATACATCGCGACGTGTTCGAGGTTCCACATTTCATGCTATACACGCATGCTTAAAGTTTTCATAAACAAAAAAGCATGGTAAGAGAGGGAAGACCGGTAGGCCTGTTATATTGACAAAGACGACCAAAACGAAAAACAAAACCAAATATAGGGCTGGAAATTAAAAAGCAACTTTCCTGACAAAAATTTAGTTGGGAGATTAATATAATAATTGGATGAAGAAGAAACGGGATCTCGGCTACATTCACGTTGGGCTCGCGAAGGTTCTACCCTACAGGTTTGTTGATACATGCTATCATTTCTCGTATCTCCATAGCTTTCAAAGAAAAAAATCATTGTAAACTCAACGTAAAAATGCACTTCTGATATATAAAAATTAAATTGCCATCTGAAGTGCAAAAATTGTATTGGAACTGCAGAGAGATATTTTGTTTGACATTTTGCCGCGATGACATATGGTTTGGTTGATTTTCCTTTCCTGCACCCCGATACACAAAACGTCAACATTTGTATATAATCATGTTAAATGCGTCTGAATACAGACTAATATGTTAACTATTATTAATTTACCAGAGAGTTTGGATATTTTGATTCTCAGAATTGCTTTTACTTAATGTTTCATGATAATCGTAAACCCTACATTGTATGCACGTGCCATTTTAGAATTTACGTGGTACAAGTAAACAGTTGTACGACCCTTGATTTTCCGGCAGATTCTAATTACGTTAATTTTGTATGAGGAGAGAATATTTATTTTTCTCAGATGCTTACTTCAACTTTTTACCTTATTCCTGGGTGATATATTGGATAAATTTGAATGAAAAAGCACACGATTTGTAGCCTTATTGCCGCTTTAAATGTGAACATGCCTTCCTCGTGAAAGTGTGCCGTCACTTACTAAGCCCATCTAAGCTTCAATGTCATTTAAGACAGAAAAATATGCACCTGTATTTTGTTCTCTTATTCAATTTTTTTTAATTCGTTGCATTTAATCAAGATAATTTGATTTATATCAAAAAGTAAATTATCATTTTGGACAGGGTTTTATTGTTCAGTAAGTTGGGATGAAATGTGCATATGTTATTAAATCAGGAATCTACAAAGATGTATTGCGAATAAAACAACGTACGAATTAATCAGAACAGTGCAATGGAAGGTGGTAGGGGATAGTTTCGTACTAATAACGCGGTCAAATTTCTTTAAAAACTAAGGTAGTCCCTGTTTGATGTGATATTTTATGTAGAAAAATGCTTAGAATAAATATGGGACACATTTGCAGTGAAACAAAGTGCTTGCTGAAAAAAAAATGATTTGAAACATGTAGGTATTACTATGAAACTTAGCATATACAGAGTTGTAAATGCGATCGTAATACACGTGGTCAGTTGCAGAGGAAATTCAGCTGAAAAGCCGTAGGCCTCAGAAAAAGATGTGTATCTCAAAAGGAAGGTGAAAAACGTGATAGCAATCGGTAAATTTTCTTTAGGGCATATATTGATTTACAGAATACTGGTGTATTATCCTGCTCGCTAGGGCCTGTGGGCTGGGTGTATGGATGCGACTTAGGCCAAAATCTCGGAAAAACAAGCCAAGATTTTGGTAGCCCCTGGGTGCATTTTTGGTAATAGGCCTTTTACATGTAATTTGCCGAGATATGTTGTGAGCCACGGACATATGTAGTGTATTAATTAGCCCTTGGAAAAGTGATTCTATGTACATGTTTTTATGGATCGCATGTACATGTATGTGTGTACCCCCTCAGCACATATTTAGAACAAAAAAAAATCCCCTGCCACCCAAGTTACCTACTTTTTTAAAACAGCAAATTATTGCATCTAGACGCTTTTTAAGATGAAAAGAATCAACTGCCATCGACATCACCAGGACTGAAATTATGCCGCCGGTGAAAACCAATGTGAATCAAGGAGCACCCAGGAAGCAAAGGGAGGCTCTGGGAACACCAACGAGAAGTAGAGGACAACGGCGCAGACAAACGTGTTTTGTGCTCAAAGTGTCAAGAATAAAGTTATGAAATTTAATACAGATGCTGTCATTCTAGGTGTTTACATGATAAGATACGTCTGGATCTGAGTTGTATACACGTCTGCTATTTTAGTAGGAGTTGGATTCTAAGCAACGCGCTTGTGCCGCAAGTGCATTTTAGGAGGGTAGTACAACTATGCGGAAAGTTGTGTAAAGGGGTCATACTTCCTGTGTCTATAATTAATTGCCTTAGGCTATGATATATGTATATTATACTTGACCTTATCGCCCTTTTCTCTCTGTGCCCTGGCTTGTTCCACAAATTGTCTGAAATATAAGCAGTGTTTGCTTTGCCCATCCATGTCGACTCCCAATTTCACAAGAAGACTGTAAAGAGGTGGCATAAAGCCTAAAAATCTCAATACAATTGATAAAGCAATTAAATTATTTTATAGGGGTAAATAATATGAGGCAATGGACCTATAATATTATAATAAGAGAATAGATTTATCAAAGACATACATTAAACATTATTTTGAAGTTGTTGTGAACAATATGATATATATGAACGTTTAGTTTTCATTTCATTTTTACCTATATATTTTGAAACTTTTACAACACTGTTAAAAACATAATAGCATACGCATCCAGCCAATGAAAATGAACTTTTATTTATTTATTATTTATATGAATGAAAACATTTCTTTTTTCAAAACTTGTTTAATGTATTTACTTGAAATGTTTTCGACCCACTTACAATGAATTATCATCCCAAGGCCTACATATGTACGAAAGCCCAGAAGGCTCATTCGAGATTCGAGATTGAAAATACGAGATTCGAAATTCGAGATTCGAAATACGAGTTTCGAGATTCAAGATCCAAACTAACCAATCAAAAGCGGATTCAACATTTGATTACTCCCCTTTATTATGTTTTTACTATCAAGAAATCGTTTAAAATAATTATAACCAATGGGTCATTTGATTAAATTACAATGCAAAAAAGAGTGTTTTATATATATTAGAAGGAAATTTAAATAATTATTG
>PRKT01000280.1:633475-680682 GCA_003671525.1 Saccostrea glomerata
ATAGTAAAAACATAATAAAGGGGAGTAATCAAATGTTGAACCCGCTTTTGATTGGCTAGTTTGGATCTTGAATTTCGAATCTCGAATTTCGAATCTCGAATTTCGAATCTCGTACTTTGAAACTCGCTTCTGATTGGTTAGTTTGGATCTTGAATCTCGAAACTCGAATTTCGAATCTCGAATTTCGAATCTCGTACTTTGAAACTCGAATCTCGAATGAGCCTTCTGGGCTTTCGTACATATGCGCGAAATAATTCTTTTGCCTTAGTCACAAACTCATTTTCGACGTCTTTATACAATTCCAATTGCATTCCAAACCCAAGCGAGGCCATATCGTCCATCGTAAAGTTTCCAAACATCCTGGGCAAGAGAGAAAAATATATAAATATATATATTGTTATTTTCAAAATTTTCTTTCTGTTAAAAAGTGCATTTCATATAGCAATTGATATAATCTTTATATGTAAGCATATCCTCGCAAAAGAGTGAAACTTACTTCTTGAATTCAATTGCATTACCATGTCTCGATTCGTTTTCAATATGGTTTAGCAATTGTTGACAAGCTTGTGTAAGTGCTGGACCCATCTGTATTATATATAATTTTCTGTTTTTTTTTTTTAAAAACATTCAAATACAATGATTTATAAGCAAATGTTGAATAATATGTAGTGATACTTAAATTTTACAGGGTATAAAAGTTGTAAAGATTCAAAGTATTAAAACATGAATCATTGAGACATGAAAAAGACATGATCTCTTCAATTTCTTTTTGATACATGAGAAACATATACTAGAATTTAAAGGACGATTACAATTTATTGCCAAATAGCATGTTTTTGACAGGCACAAATGCATGCACATATGTTGTAAAGCAGCATGTTTTTTCACGTGATCAAATTCTCGTGTTGTGAAAGGTATTTTATGATTACGTACCAACCTGCAACTTTATCATCTTTTATATTAACATACTTATGTATTACTTGTAACATGTACCTTTAATAAATAATAATTAAAACTTTTAATTTGTCGAACTAATTGAAAACATTCAAGCCTTTTATGTGTAAAATTCAATTCACTATAGTCAAGTGATATTAACATTTACACCAAAATGATTTTGTACATGGAGAAATGTTTTTAAATATTGCAGTCTGATTACACCCCCCTTTCGCATTTTTCCAGATGCAAATATTGGAGACAGAGTGTTCCTCATAAACCTCCAATGATCTCCCTGAGTCCCATGAGTCGGGAAACAGCGTGGTTTATATCAGCTTTGGAGAATGGATGCTTTTTAAAATAAAAATTCGTAAAAGCCAAAAGGTCTCCGCAGTTGCAAAATAATAGAATTAATGTCGTGGTATATTTATGTTACATAGAAAAATAGTAAAACCTAAATCTTGACTTTCCCTCCTAATTATAACATTTTCAACCAAACAAATGGAAAGAATTTTTAAAGATGAAAAACAAAATGTAACTTCGTTTGATTTTTTTATTATGTATACTTTCTTAGGCGTTTTAAAGATTATGACAGCAAAGTGAATTTTTTCAGAATGGGTATATTGGTATATTCTAAATTACCGTTTTATTCGGCATGCTAGAAAAATTCTTTATCATGACGTCACGAACTAGCTCTGGATCCAGTATAAGTAACGACGGCTTGTGAAAGTTATATGTTCTGTGGAATACAATTCAATATGTTATATTAGGGTACCATAGTAACTAATATTTAAAAAAATGCAATGTTTGAATATATTATGTTTGTCACATGTAAAAATCCATAGGCCTTGGGGGAAAATGCAACCAGTATATTTTTAGGTAAAACGTATTCATCTTTAAGAAAAAATATTATCCGACTTCTCACATGATGAACTTTTTTCAGACTAAATTTTGAACTTACCCGATAAGTTTGTCGTATTTAGAAACCATTTCCAGGTCGAATTCGCCTAACCTCTACGTATTTCAGAGAGACAAATTCAATACATAAATTTCTGCAGGAACATAATTTATGATTTACAATACAAGCTACTCAATATTTATCTAAAATCTTTTAAAAGGAAATATATAAAAGATGTTATAATAACATGTATTCATGTTTAAAGTCAGTCAATCAATCTATTATCATTTGATCAATTTTCGAACTAAAAAAATTCCTTTTTTATCTTTGTACCGGTATTTATATGAAAAAAGATACACATGTACTAGTAAATCTAACTTACTTTTCCCATTTGTGTGATGTTTCCCAAAAGTAGCGTAGGTTTTACAAAGGGTACACCAAGTCTACTCCAAAAGCTTAATTTGTACTTTGAATATCTGAAAAAAAAAACACATTTCAAACATATTTTACTTCATTTATTTACTTTAATCACTTTTAAATATTCTATCATATTTATATCTTATTTACATCTTTATATGTGCAATAATTAAGACATTGAAAACCTTCCATTTTCCTGTTTAAAACAAACCACCAAGGCCCTATGAAGTATGTTGCACTTTGACTTACTAAAATATTCGTTTTTTGTTTAACGTCTCTCGGTAATTTTTAATTCATATGGAGACCCCACCACTTGCCGATTGAGGGCTACAAATTATAACATAAACCTAGCACTGAGGATCATTAAACAGCGAAAGATTTTGTTTTTGTGCAAGTACCTACTGGGACACGGGACCTCGGTTTTTATGGTCTAATTCGAAGAACGGGTTAATTTCAACGACCTGCTGTGGAATTCGAACCTGTGATGTAAAATTAATTCCTTACTAGCGACTCTAAAGCAAACAGTATAACTTCTGCACAACGCGGACAACACTTACTTTATTGTAATTGGTCAACAAATCAATACAAATATCAGTTTGTTGTAAATACTTGCACAGGGGCTGTACATGTATCTGTCATTTTGATAAAAATCTACCACCGATGACGTCTTATGTGTACATCAAGAACTTGGACATTGATCTTGTCGGGTAAAGAGAATTTGGCTTAGACTGTATGTACAAAGATATGTAAAATGGAGTTCAAATTTGCCACTCAATAATATAATCCTAGTAACAGAAGTGATGGGAGGCGAGGGGAAGTAATAACTGATATATAGATCTAGCAGCCATGATGCTTGTTTACATAACGTAAGATCGAGCTACTGTATGAAGTGAAAGGTGACATCTATTAATTGTAGAAAGGATCATTTTCAATAAGGCCGTTTTGCCGCCTACAATGACTTCAAATTTTCAGATAGTATTTTTTCCCTTAAAAATTGCATAAATAGCTAGGCTTAAGTTCCAATTTAATGATAAATGTTGGTTGGTTAATGATACAATAGTATTTTTAATGATATAGGGTCACGAAGTAAGGTACTATCGTCCGTATTAGCATTAGAGTAATGGGAAAACTCAAGAGGGTAGCTATGTTAGATAACTCCTACGCATGTCATAACCACCTTTAACCAACACCAAAATCTGCTTGTAAATTTCTTATAAACATAAAAAGTGACTTCCAAATTATGAATTTGGTTAAAGGTGGTTATGACATCTAAATAAAAACTTTTCACTTCATTTTTCGATATTTGCAGAAAAAGCTAAATTCTCACAATGAAGGATATCAGCTTATGTAGATTATTTCTTTTTATAAACGTTTGGTTATATTACAATTTTCTGCTAATTTATTAAGGTTTATATCAGCCATGCATATTTACTAAAACAAAAGTGAACTTTTTACTTAAAAATCTAAAAATCAAAGGACTGAGAAGACTGGATGTCATGAAATTACAAGTGGAGACGTTTCTTTGAAATGTCTAATAAAATTTAAGAAATAAAAACTTTTTACAGAATAAAAGGTGTCAATATGAGTTATCTTTTGTATTTATAATGATAGTTTAGTATATCTATATATGCTGCTTCTTTGAACTTCGTTATGAGTTATGCAAATATTCTTTGTATTTCCTTATGAGTACAGTATATGTTTTAGAAATGATGAAAGCAATCTTTGTTTAAGTGGTAACATGCATTTATTATTTGTATCATAGATTTTTTTCCTATGGGTACACACAAAATATTTATCTGGACACTTCCGTACGATAATATAAGGTGTGAATATGAGTTTTCTTTTATATTTATAATGATAGTTTAGTATATCTATATATGCTGCTTCTTTGAACTTCGTTATGAGTTATGCAAATATTCTTTGTATTTCCTTATGAGTACAGTATATGTTCTAGAAATGATGAAAGCAATCTTTGTTTAAGTGGTAACATGCATTTATTATTTGTATCATAGATTTTTTCCTATGGGTACACACAAAATATTTATCTGGACACTTCCGTACGAGTATCATGTGATCCACATTTTCTTAACTGTGTCTTAATATTGAGAGGACTCAATCTATTCATCACACTTCTTTGATATCATCGACATAAGTTACGATAACATTAGTCCTGTCTAAGAAAATAAACTGGTAAAGTGGAGAGGGATATATAAATGTATTATGTGATTGATAAATGAATGTTGCTTTACCCCATTTAAGGATTTTTCAACCGGATAAAGAAATCATCCACTTAAGGTCAAGTGTTTATGCATAGTTGCATTAATAACCAACGCCCAACGCAGGACGGGACCCTTTTTTGTAAAAAAAAAAAAGATAGTATCCAAAAGACCGATAACACATTTACTTTGAAAGTTAAAGACTTAGGTAGGGAACTGTCACTATCCGTGTTAAACAAGTTTTTGACGCTTCACTTGGAAAGAAACTGTATTTAACCTACAGGTTTTAAGAATGGGAAAGAAGCATCAAACCCTTAGGGTCCATTTTGTACTTGGGATGTTGTAGAACTCTTAAGTCCGTATACTAGTATATACGAAAACTTCAGAATCCGATATGCATAGTTGAAGGTACTGTTAAAATTCTGCTCCATTTTATGTTGTGCCGTTAGACACAAGGGGGGGGGTGTCTCAATTTTTATACATGTAAATACATAAAGTTTAGAAGGAATTTTAATTGAATATATCTTGCAGCACGAGTAATTGAATAAAAGCAAAGCCATTTTACGATGCTTCTTTATTTTACTTAAAGATTGATGTATATTTTAATGCAACCGCTCTAAGTAATATGTATTGACCATTTACATGTATATGGATAGTCATCATGTACTTGTATTGATATTTTTGTGCTGTTAATTCTTTATTTTTTTTTTTGGCAATTGTTGAATTTCTTTTCTTAATTACTACTTCAGTTTTATTTAATCAGAATCAAAATCCATTCAGTGCTTTCAACATTTGATACATAACTTTTAGAGTTTAATAGAAACTTAGAAATCTCATTTCTAACATGGTTATTTTATGCGTAAAATAAGTACCATATCTATAGAAATGATATACAAATACAATATAATTATATATGATATTATACTTTTCAATAAATTGCCAATCAAACTTTTTTCAGCACCATACAGTGTGAATTTCGTAAAGATTTGCGTTCAAAATATGCAAAATGTGGATGCATTAACATTCTCGTCATAAAAAATATCTTGAACCTTAAATTTGAAAAATCTTCGATTTTTTTTTACTTAGATCTGATGTATTTCGACATAAATAAACAATTTTTGATCATTTACATACAGAAACATGCAAAGAAACTTTATCTAAATAGACCTACCCTCAATTTTTCTTTAACTGACAGCCATTTTTATCTCTAAATCACGTGACTTAGATGATCAATGTTGAAAAACAAATATCAAAATCATGAACTAGAATGATTATAGTTATATAAAATCACATTTTAAAGTGATTTTATCGTAGGCCGGAAAATGGCCTTATAGAGGATGAACCTTTCCATGAATCCCGAAGACTAAAACAGAGGGGATTGCATGGGACAGATTATTCAGCTGGTTTTCAAGGGGGTGTGTCTCCATACCAAACCAGATTATACAGTATAATTTGCGTTCCTTTTTGGAAATCAACCAATGAGAGGCTAGAGTACAAACAGAATTAAATTATAAGCAAATTTCGTGAATATTATGTGAAATTCATATAGAGGTTAGTGAATTAAACAGGTATGCTAATTTATTTTCATCAGTTATATTCTCGTTCGAACACAGTCAGCTACAGTATAAACGTATCCAAGACGGCCTTCTCTCTGTTTTTTGTGACAAAATTAACGCAACAGAACAACAAAAACTTAATATTTCAAATCAGATTCGTACAGATGGAAAGTTTGCCTTCTAGAATACTTGGCCAGTGCTGCTAGAATCCCGAGTTAAGCATGGTTTTACGAAAAATCTTGGTTCATATTAGAATTCAAAACATCGGGTAAGGTTTCGGGAAAATGTGTGGAAAAATTATTTATTTGACTGTAGCAGCACTTTTTAGGCAAAATAGATCAACAATATTAGTTTTTCAAATAAATTATAAATTCCGGGGTATTGTTGTTCTTTTAGTTTTTTTTTTATTAAGGAAAAATTTGCTATTAATAGAAGTCACGTGATGCCGTGGTGGTGGTAAACATCTTTGCGTTAGACACTCTTTTATCTTTAGTCAATAGTTAATGATAGTTTACGTTTATAAGCAGTTTTGGTAAATTATTCAATTTAATTTTTTTTAAAAGTCTAGATTTCCCGATAAATAATTTATATGCTTTTTGAACATACATGTACCTGCGTGGCTAAACACGAACAAATAAAACGCACTCATTCATTACAAGTGAGTAAATGTTATACGAGGGTTGTTCGTAAAGTTCGTGCCTGAATAACATTGATAATTACTGACAAACATTGATAGAATATATGAAACTATTATTTTCAAGAAATTCATGTTTCATGTTATAAATAAGCAAGTTTTCAACAAAAACAAAGCACAAATACTTATATTTTTATCAGACACACTCTCACACAACTAGCACTTAAACGAACATTTTTAACGTTACCAGACGTCAAACGCTTAATACGAGTACGTGACTCTTTTCTTAACATAGTCACCGTTTTACTCAATTCATTACATATGTCGCTTTAACCAGTCATAAAAATCTGCACAAAAGGTTTAGGTTTCATACGTAAAATAATATTTAACAATGCCTGTCTCATATCCTGCAATCATCCAACTTCTGGTTTCTTCACGCATATCATTCTGTACACTGTTCCTTCCGTCCGAAAATATCATATGCAACTTGAACATTAACGCAGGTTTTTAACTATGTTTTCCCGATTGTTTTCAGAATGTATAGGTCTCTATAGGAGTTTTTCACTGCTCCACCTAGTCTGAAAACGTCCCTTTTAAAAAATAATGTCGATCCTATCTTAATATGTTCTAACATTGATTGCTTAGCCATTTTAAAACAATGAACGTTCAAACTGTGCAGGTTTGACGTGATACCTTCTGTCAACCTCATAATGTAAGAGCCATCCATATTTCCGCAGAATTTTATAAAATTCAAATGAAAATTATAAAGCGATGTATAACTTTTTATTCGAAATTTTGCGCTGCTCTACGTTTCCATTCTATGTATAATTATGAAGCCATAATTATAATTCAACTTACATTTTCAATTCACATTTACTAAAGGATTAGAAGTATGCTAATAATAAATATCAATGCACAACTAAAATTTGATTTTAGATTGTCCACAAACTTTACGGTCAACCCGCGTATTATGCCACATGTACGAGGGTCGATATTTAGGGTAAACTCAATCTGCTACGCATTATATTTTAGACAATTTTTTCAAGGAAATTGTAGATGCTTATACATTTCTACTAATTCAGATATGCATTAATCTTTAAAATACAAAAGTAAACACATGTAAGACCTCGTCGATAGCCGATTGTAAATACTACCTACGGTTATGATTATGGCTGCACTTTTCGAAACATATTTCTGGTCATCAACTAATTTGTCAAATCACATGAATCTTTTTTAAAATAAGCAAATCAGAACAAGATGAAAACATAAATTGACAGTGTTAAATAATGATTGTTTTTGAGACTAGATAAAAATGTGGGTGGACTTAAAATGCGGAAAAAAGGTCACACAAATATAGGTGACACACTGGACGTTATCCTCACGCTAAAATGCGCACAGAATATCTCTTGGTAAACACTAACTGATTCTTTACTGGTTCTTAACCTTAACGCTCGGTCCCAAAGCTGCAAGCACTGTTTTTAACTGTTGGGCAAGGATTTAAATTACGATAGTTACATGTACCCTATCAAACAAATCATAAATCAAGAAAATACTGCAAGGTACATTGTAACCTCTCAGGAATAAAGTAGATACAATAAGGTTTCAGAGGTCAAAATGTCAAAAAATGTATTTTTACAATAGCTCTAAAACAATGTGGTTTATAAAGTTTAAACTATACAGTTTATGAATATTTATCATTGATGAACGGATGGAAAGTATCACTTAAATACATTAAAGACTTCGCATTTTTAAATGCACATGTTTAATTCTGTATTTTTAGTAAAAACCCTCACTGCAGAAATGATATATGTTTATCAATGAATGGTAAGTTTGAGGTAAATTGTCTCTGAAAGGCTGTTGTTGAAAGCATAAGATGTATTATGACATCCGCCATTTGCAATGTACTTTCGGTATCATATCATTACATTTGAACAAAATAAACAGAAAAAACTTTCCAAATGCTACACAAGTCCAACTTGCCCTTCACATTTAAACATATACTGTTTATGTAATGTCTTTCGCTTAAAGTAGGGATTGCTAGGTGTATTTTTAAAACGAATATAGTCATTTTTTTAATTCTCAATAAATATTATCCAGTGATAATTTATATCTGTTATCTGCTATTGTAAAAAGATTTTTTGGAAATGTCGACCCTTTATGAAACCATAAAAAAGATTTAAAAAATACTTACAGATAGAGAGACAGGAAAAACAGGAACAATGTCAGGAACCAGCCTGGGATATTGAAGACACCCAATATCTCCATCTCCTTTTTTAGTTAGGGAAACGTTTATTGAAAGATAAGTCTTGTAGACATGAGAATTGCAATATATATTTACATAACCCTGGAAGGTGAAATAAACGTCGATAACAGCAGGGACATGTTTAGGTATGGGAATGTTTTTGTGTCAGCTTTAGGTAAATGGAGTAGGGAATCAGCCTTTGTGAGATAGATAAATTTTTAAATCAATGACCAAGGGTGTGTAAAAAATCTTTCTATCAAAAAATTTACTCTCTTTTATTTTCGAATAATGATTTCTTGCTTGTTTGTATGTTGTTTTTCGTCCCTCTCGAGAATTTTTCAAACATATGTTGACGTCAACACTTGCCGGTGGAGAGCTGCTGTCACGTACTAGAAACTTACAGACACTGAGCAGTGATTTGAACCCGCAACATAACGATGAACTCATGAATTCGCGAGTGTAGAGCAACGACGTATTTTTCCATTATCAAGACAAGGAGCACACGTCGGGTGTGACCGGTCGGTAGGGGGTGCTTTTCCTCCACGGCACCCGATCCCACATCTGATGTTTTGGAGGCCCGTGTTTGCTTTGTTTCTATTTTGTGTTCTTTGATGGACTGAATACTGTTCTTTATCTCTATGTCTCAAATCTTACCACCGTGCCACGCGGGCGACCGTCTAAAGATTAATTGACATTTACACCATCTTCGCTCTTCCCTTCAAATAACTCCATATTTCTACAAGACTCTGCCTCTCTATCTTTTTGCCAAAAGTTTATTATAGCAATATTCTTTAAATTGAAAAAAGAATTTATTGCAAGGGTCCACGTAAGTAAAAACAGCATTCATGTAGCGATATTGTCTGATATTAAACAGATGACACCTGTCACAAGGAAAGATTAAACAACCCGATAGGTGCATTCAATACAAAATTAAAATGTTCCTAATTAATTTTGAACCATGACTAGTTAAGGTCTTCCGTCTCCAACGGAAGACCTTCTACTGATTCGTTTGTTTCTTTTCCACTATTATTAAGGTCTTCCGTCTTCAGCGGAAGACCTTCTTGTTATTCTTAGGTTTCTTTTTCACTTTTATTAAGGTCTTCCGTCTTCACGGAAGACCTTGTAGTGATTCTATTGTTTCTTATTATTATTATTATTATTTTTCCGTACACCAAATTTTGTGCACGCGATTTCTCGATGACTACTGGGTGGATTTTTATGAAATTTACAGAAATTATGTGTTGTTATCTGAAGTTATTTTTTCCGAGAGATTGTTTGAAAATTCTCTTTTGGTGCCAAGTTACGGGACATTTTCTGAATTTAAAATGACATTTTGTCTACGGTTAATCTCAAGAACGGTAGAAGATATAAATGTGAAACTTTCAGGGATTATAGATCGTGATATTTGCTATCCAGGACGCGACCTTTCGTTCGTCGTCAGTTCTTCCGGTCGTAAGGATAAGTGAATTAAAAAAAATGTATTTTCTAACTTTTTTTGTTTTTCAATATTTTTCATTTAGTTTTGGAATCTTAATAGACACCCTTCCATTGATGCTTACTATAGAATTTTTTTGAATATTTATAAATATAAACTCTAGATATTAGCATTTGAAAATCTGAAGCGAGTCCAATATGGCGGCAGTCTCTGTCCACTCCGACATTTCGCAATAGGCGTTTATGGAGGCAGCCGAGCGTTTGCTTGAACGAAAGTAACATAAGGATAAATGAAATATAAAGGTATACTTTGATTGTCACGTCGTACTTACGTAACAAACTTAAATTTAATCCTAGGTCTTCTCAAACGTCTTCTATAATTGGTTTTGGTTAGTTGTCAAAGAAAGAAAGGACTAAAAGTGCAAATGAAATACGAAATCCAGTATTTTTGTTTTGCACGACGGAAAAACAGATCGTATATCATAGTTATAAGAAATAGTTTTTCAAAATACAATATCGATGTATATCTGAAGTATAAAGCTTAGCTATTGTTTTCCCATGCACACTTGTGTCAGATTATATAAACAGAAGAGAAAAATAAGAAAATCATATTTTAAAGATCGTTTAATGGAGTTTATATTTACATTCTTTTCTCGAAGATATTTAAAGCTATTGAACATAGATGGTATCTGATTCCTTGACCGTCGTAGGGCGAGACATTTGAGGTTTTTCAGCGAACCATTTCTAGCTTTTCAGTAAGGTGTAACTAATCGAGATAGTTCACTTTGGGGATAAACGGGAAATTAAAAATAGTTAAAAATGATTACTATTTCAAGTCTTTAGTGTTACTTACCTATATACGATATAGAATATGTACAATGTGTTAAATATACTGTCTAAACCTCGAAATTCAAGCTATAAGAAGGTTCTTTTTTTCTTAATTTCATTGAAGCTATCACACCTATTTAATGGAACATTCCAAAGAAAAGGCGCGAAGATTTACTCGTGGCGTTTGGCGCGAAATTATGAATAGTGGCGCGCATTTCGTAATTCTTAGACAGGTGTATTGTTGAAGAAGTATACATAAGTACATTTAGAGCAGTGGACTTAATAGCGTTATTTAAGCGCGTTGGGAATAAAAGAGGAAAAAAAACGCGTTGGATTTTCACGCTGGCGACCTGGGTTCAATCCTCTTTGTGACCAAATTTTTTTTTATCACTTTTTCAGCTCGATTTTAGGTTTTTCTTTCCTGAATCGGACGGAAGACCTCTCGTTGCTCGCAACGAGATCGTTTCTAGTATTCTTACTATTTTCGTATTGACCAACTTCTGGAAATGACCTTTGTCCAGTCCATTTCTCCCGAACAGCTTAAGATATGAAAGTTTACTGTGTCGGATATCATAGATCATGACTTGAAGATGTGTCGAACAACATTTTGTCCGTCGTCAATTCTTCCGGTCGTCAAAAAAAAGGGGATTAAAAGTCGATTTTTTAAATTTCTTTGTCTTTCTTTCTATCTTTTTCTGTGTTATTCATGGCATAAGTAAAGGCCCCTATTTGCTGATTTAACGTATAACCAGTTTCTTGATTTGATAAAGAAGAAATTAAATATCTTTGAATGTCTTAGAACTTTCGCAAGCGTAGGTTCAACGTTTCCTTAAACACTAAAAAATATTCATTTCAATTTCTCATAAATAGGCTGCGCGGGTAATACATTGTGCCATTGTGCAGGTAAGGTCTTCCCCCGGATGGGGAATGGACCTGTAGAAAACCTTCTCTGGTTCCACAGAGTCGAGTTTTAGCAAATAGAATGTATGAAACATATATCATGTGTGTGCATCTTATACCCCGCTCCCATTTTTTTTTTTTTTTTGGAAAACTGTAAGAGACCTAGCCCCCGCCTTTCTCGGTTATTGAAATGAATGCTAATTCCGCTTTAATGTTTTACATTCTACATAAAATGACCTTGACATTTATATAACAAGGCACTTTTCTTGAAATTAAGAAAATAATAAGGCATAATTCTTTCTACAAAATAATCTGGTAATTTACAAGTCTATATTCAAGACAGCCCCCCCCCCTCGGAAGCGCGCAGCCAGGGAGAATTAGCAGATATAACATATACAACTTACAAGTAACGTTTTAAAAGTTTCATTCATTAAAAAATTTAGTTCCCCTTATGTTATCTGATAATTTGCTATCATTCATTCTTCCTATGTTTTGTCTGTAGAATTTATAATTATTTCATTAAAAAAAAATTTATCTTGAGAAAATAAAGATTGTCAGCTGCATTTATTAGCATCTCGCATTTTCTTGCATATCTTTTACTTGCATATGAATAATGTCATTAAATAAAATAAAAGAAATCGAACTCTATTTCCATCTTTTTAATTCATTCATAAATCCTTGGATCCGCTCGCAGCTGCGCGGTGGCCTCATCGCTACTGTAAACAATTCATTCATCACGCCGAAAATGTTCATGATTCCGCTATACTAAGAAAGTTTACACATGGTTTATCATCTCATATCAAACATCAGACCTGTCCAATGAAGGAATGCTCGAGTTAAAGAGGAAAATTCAGGAATTATTTTGCGTCGGCCATATTTTGACATGAACCTATGCGACAATTTGTAATTAAGGTCTTCCGTCTTCACGGAAGACCTTATAGTGATTCTACTGTTTCTTATTATTATTATTATTATTATTATTTTTTTTGACAAAATTTTGTGCAGGCGATTTCTCGAAAACTATTCAGTGGTTTTTCATGAAACTTTCACAAAATATGCGTCGTTATATGAAGTTGTTACATCCGAAGAGTAATTTGGGAAATTCGCTTCTGGTGCCAAGTTATGGACAATTTCCTGATTTTAAGATGCGATTTTGTCGCGCACTTTTATCGAAAATGGCTAAGCATATGAACTGGAGACTTATTGGAGATGATAGATCATGACTTTGTGGATTGCAGAATCGTCTTTTCGTGCGTCGTCAGTACTTCCGGTCGTTACGAGATGCAAATTTAAAAAAAATCGTATTTTCTAACTTTTTTGTTTTTCAGTATTTTTCATTTTTATTTGTTATGGTAATAGAAGCCCTCCTTATAATGCTTACTATTTAATTTGTTTGAATGTTGATAAATCTAAAGTCTAGATATTTGCATTCAAAAATCTGAAGCGGGTCCAAAATGGCGGCTGTGTCTGTCAACTCCGCCATTTTGCGAGTAGGGGTTTATGGAGGCAGCTGAGCGTTTGATTAAACCATTCTGACATAAGGATACATGAAATGTAAAAAACTACTTCGACTCTCACGTAGTGAAATGGTTGGAGGAGTTACCTCCCGTTACTTGTTTATATTATAATAGATAATCAATGTAAATATTGTAATTAATTGGTCAAATGACTAAAGAATTATACAATTATTATTGATAAATGATGTTCTGTTAGAAAATAATAATAGTGTTGCCAAAAGAAAGACAGTCTGTTTTATTTTATCAATATGATATCTGACAACTTATGATCATTGATTAAGTTGAGGTACAAGGGGGCAGTACAGCCAACTGGCTTGTGTCTTCACTTTGATACAGAAACCAATTGGTTTTTCGATCAAATAAGATTGTGCAAAGTTGCCGTAGTCAGTGATTAGTTAAAATGTAGATGTGTGACATTAGCTATAGGTTTGTCATTAGGACAGAGAAGCTCTTACAAAGTTAAATCATGCGAATAGGCAACTTGGTAAGCAGTTATACACCAGGCAGATGTTAAAGGCTAAATCAAGAGGCTCCAGGCAGATAGATGTTGACTCAGTTGCACGAGTATAGTGAGGCAATTATTATATGAAGATACATAATTATACAAAGCACTTCGGTCATTTGATTTAAAGACACCAGGCAGGTGTCATATTATTATCTGTATATATTGCATTCAATCATATCCCCAGTAAAACTCGGTAATCCGAGCACGGACCTACTGACCGCTCAGATCCGACACGTTACAGTAGTACGTTGCAATTGAGAGTCAATCTTAAAACTTAATTTCCGTTTCACTGCTTTAGTGTAACTGGGCTAGATACGATACCCGGTATGTCATGTGTATAATGTGTTACATATACTTTCTTAACGTCAAAATAAAATAAAGACGCTAAGAATGTTTTATTTTTAAAATTTAATTGATGCTATCATACCTATCTAATAGATCAGTCCAAAGAAAAGGCGCGAATATTTACTGGTGGCGTTTGGCGCGAAATTATGAATGCTTTTTATAATTCTTAGACAGGTGAACTGTTGTAAAAGTACCGTGGTATACACAAGTATATTTAGAGCAGTACTTCCAATAGCTTAATGTTTAGCGCGTTGGGGATATAAAAGTAAAAAAAAAGCGCATTCACGTTGGCGACATGGTTTCAATCCTCCTTGTGACCAAAATTTTGAATCTCTTTTCAGCTCAATTTTACGTGGGTTTCTTTTCCTAAAACGGACGGAAGACCTCTCGTTGCTCGCAACGAGATCGTATCTAGTTATTATTATTATTCTTTTTTTTATTCTTTTTTTGAGACAAAATTTTGTGCAGGCGATTTCTCGAGAACTATTCAGCGGTTTTCAACGAAACTTTCACAAAATATGTGTTATAATATGAAGTTGTTACTTTTTAAGGAAAATTTGGAAAATACGATTCCGGTTCCAAGTTATGGCCAATTTTCTGATTTTAAAATGCATTTTTGTCGCCCCTTTTTATCGAAAATGGCTGAGTATATGAACTGGAGACTAATTGGAGATGATAGATCATGACTTTGTGGTTTGCGGAATCGTCTTTTTGTGCGTCGTCAGCACTTCCGGTTTGTACCGGAAGGGTATTTAAAAAATGCAATTTTCCAACTTTTTTGTTATTCAATACTTTTTTGTGATGTTAATAATTTAAATAGAGACTTATTTGTGAATGCGTTATATGTAAATTGTTTTAGAATCGAAGAAGCCAATCTCGAGATATTTGCATTTAAAAATTTGAAGCGGTGTTTTCAATGGCCGAATGGTTAACGCATTGGATTGTCACGCGAGCGACCCGGGTTCGCTCCCCCGAATGTCCGATTTTTTTTTTATCACTTTTTCTGCTAGATTTTTTGCATTTTATTTCAGAATGGGACGGAAGACCTCTCGTTGCTCGCAACGAGTTTCTTTTCTAGTTATTATTATTATTATTATTCTTTTTTTTGACAAAATTTTGTGCAGGCGATTTCTCGAGAACTATTCAGCGGTTTTCAACGAAACTTTCACAGAATATGTGTTGTATTATGAAGTTGTTACTTTTTAAGGAAAATTTGGAAAATACGATTCCAGTTCCAAGTTATGGCCAATTTCCTGATTTTAAAATGCAATTTTGTCGCCCCTTTTTATCGAAAATGGCTGAGTACATGAACTGGAGACTAATTGGAGATGATAGATCATGACTTTGTGGTTTGCGGAATCGTCTTTTTGTGCGTCGTCAGTACTTCCGGTTTGTACCGGAAGGGTATTTAAAAAATGCAATTTTCCAACTTTTTTGTTATTCAATATTTTTTTGTGATGTTAATAATTTAAATAGAGACTCATTTGCGAATGCGTTATATGTAATTTGTTTTAGAATCGAAAAAGCCAATCTCGAGATATTTGCATTTAAAAATTTGAAGCGGTGTTTTCAATGGCCGAATGGTTAACGCGTTGGATTGTCACGCGAGCGACCCGGGTTCGCTCCCCCGAATGTCCGATTTTTTTTTATCACTTTTTCTGCTAGATTTTTTGCATTTTATTTCAGAATTGGACGGAAGACCTCTCGTTGCTCGCAACGAGATCGTTCTAGTTATAACTGTATTCACAATAAAAACATGAGTAAAAATGACAAAAGATAGGAACTAGCATGATTAAAGCATGAATTATTATTATTTCGTCTCTGAAAATGTCTCGTACAATTATATTTATGATCATTTTAAATCGATTTTGATTGACGCTTTATTATCATGTAACTCTAAAGTTTTTGATTTAAAAATCAAATGAACCTCAAAATACTTATTATGTAACATTTTCAGTTTCTTTTGTAAACCATTTATTTACTAATTATGCTTATTTTATAGGGCCCAATACTTGTTTGGCTTCATCAAGCGTTTACGCTCTTGACCTCGCCGGACATTTGAATGAAAAGAGACAAGCCATTTCTTTTGTAAACACTTCACGATAATTGAAAATAAAAAGTTTAATATCAATTTATTCACATCTTTATAGTTCTAACGAGAAGCAAGTTTCCAAAATTGTATTTGCACTGCGAGTCAAACATTGTGCGTATGTCAATCGTTATGTGCTTTTGTATTGTTGAAAAATTAACAATAGAGAAATATGATTTAATGACTCTAAACAGCTTAAGTATTTTTTTTAACAAGCTTTAAGTTATTTCACCCTTCCAACCGATGATTGCAAATATACAAGTATAAATAGTTTTGCGTGATTATTTGACCATCAGAATTTCCTCTGTCTTTAATGAACACTTATATTTACCTTTCGTATATGTTATCTTTTTTTGGTTCAATGCTTAAAATACGTTGTTCTGGTACTATTATTATCAGATTCTATAAGGTAATATTTGTTACCTTATAAGTCCATTTGATTTTTCCTCCGGAGAGAGCAGTCTTTTTTACAATATGCATATCTTGGAAACATCCTAATCTTGTTTTTAACTGTGCTTATTCAATATCGATTTATTGCTTTTATAATTAAATTTATCAATCAATATGCCAAATAATAACGTTAACACATTTGTACATTAAACTATTGATTCACTGAGGGTGCGTGTTTCTCAATTTTACTTGGGGGGGGGGGGGATCCTTCGAGAATTTAGTCGCGAAATATAAGCGCGAATATTTATAATTATCGAAAGTCTTGTGCCTCAGTTATATTTAAAATGATGCAGAACCCTTTAAAGTTTTGTCAATTAACATACTCGATGTCAAATTTTGTATGAAGAATTGCTTGAATAATCAGTATCGCTCTTCTGTTTTAAACCGAAATTCTTTAGAAGGTATACAAACTGAAACAAATAATGCAATCGCTTTTGACTAAGGTAAAGAGCTTATAAACAACAGTATTTTTCTCAATGCCTATCATTATTGCATCATTATAAACAGATACATTCTGAACTTATTGCGAAACGTAACTTTCTATATTCGCTTATAATAACAAGATGACGCATAATTTGACAATAATGATCAAAATTGCACATATTATACACAGGGTGCACTTTGTTAAAATGGCTTGGTATCCATATTAATGTTTAAAATATTTGCCTATTTAAGGACTGTACTGTCATGTTGTAAATTTTGAATTTACCGGGTGGCAGTAAATACAAAATTTACAACATGACAAATTTTGTATTTACTGCCACCCGGTAAATTCAAAATTTACAACATGACAGTACGATCCCATAGATTACGAAGGAAAAGGATTTTGTACTCAGGAAAAGAGAGAAGTGTCTCGATATAATAAATAAAGAAGAGTGAATTTATTATAACTAAAAGCTATACTACAACGGTTGTAAACCTTTTCATATTATCAGCTGTGCGTAAGGGCAGTTTTCAGAAAACTTTAAAATATACAGTGAAAAAATCGTACTATTTAAAGAAAAATGCAACCTCGCCAGACATCACACAAGGCGGAGGCCCAGTCGTCAAAAGGAAAAAGAAAATTAGCAGGGAAAGCCAGATTACCAGGTAAAAAGCCAAAAGTTTCCCCAGTTACGACACAGGGAATAAGCATCGAGGAAGTAGCCTCATCGGTATCGGAACTAATCCTCCCTGAATTGAGACAGACCATCAAGTCTATTATTACGGAGAGGCAAGACGCTACCCTGACATCGGCACAGCCACAAAATGAAGCTACGACAGAACACTATGAACTTTCAACTAGTACAGTGGCCGCAGGCAACGTATCTGAACAACAGATTGACGTGGTGATTAATCCAAAACAGCCAGTGGCAAAAGAAGGTACTAATTTAGTTCCTTTAAGTTTAGAATCAAGCAATTTAGCTTCATGTTTAGAATTAAATAATTCAATAACAAGCGTTGACGATGACTTAGGTATGCATGTACCGCAATCTACAAAACAAAAAATTGTTAAAGGTGAATTTATTGAGTTGCACAGTTTACTTGATAGGCATCCAGTCAACGATCAAGAGAACAAATTGGTCCTAAATAATGGTCAGTTGTCTGTCAAACCAGTTAGTCAAATTAAGATTCTAGACATTCAAACATGGCTAGACGCATTTTTTATTTTCATGAGTATATACTTGGGTGCTCATTCAGAACAAGCGCAACAGTTGCTTAAATATATGGCAAATGTAAAAGCCGCTGCTAGCCGGTCAACAGGTTTTGGTTGGAGGGAATATGACAGGCAATTTCGTCTTAAGAAAGCAAGAAATGCTTGTATTCCCTGGAACAAAATCGACCAAGAATTGTGGCTTTTATATGTAAATTCTTCAAGTGTTCCTAGACAAAATACACTTCAACAAAAAGCGTGTTTCGATTTCAATAACAAAGGTTTTTGTGTCCGTCCTTATTGTCAATATAGTCACAGTTGTTTGAAATGTACTGGTAAGCACCCTGCAACAAAGTGTCAAGAAACAAATCAAAATTCAAACAAACCCCTAGTGTCTAACAATGAAAAGAACTCTCATCTTTTTCGTCGCTTCTGGAAAAAACCACAGTCATCAAATTATCAGAAAACCAGGAACAACACCTATTAATGTGAACAATATGGTTTTGTTCCTGGATATGTATCCAAAAACTTTAGATGCAATCGAATTAAAAGAAGGTTTTAATAGTGGTTTTAAAATCAAATATTCAGGTCAGCGTTTTTCATCGACATGTACTAATTTAGTTTCAACTTCGCAACACCCGAACGAAGTTAAGCAGAAAATAGACAAAGAAATTGCATTAGGTCGTGTCGCAGGTCCATTTGATCAAGTACCCTTGCAAAATTTTAGAATATCACCTATAGGTATCGTTCCTAAAAAAGACGGGGGTTGGCGATTAATACATCATCTATCATTTCCCGAAGGAAATAGTGTTAATGATTTTATTGATCCCGATTATTGTACGGTTCACTACACACCTTTTGATGAAGTCTTAGAAATGATTGCAGCACTAGGTAAAAACTCATTTCTTGCAAAAATGGATGTCAAATCAGCATTTCGGTTATTACCAGTACACCCTTCGGATCATGAATTATTTGGTTTTAAATTCAATAACAAGTTTTATTACGATATGTGTTTACCTATGGGATGTTCGGCAAGTTGTGCCCTTTGGGAAAAATTTGCTCATTTTTTACAGTGGGTAACTGTCACAAAAACAGGAATAGAAACTTTAAACCATTACCTCGACGATTTTATTTTTGCTGCAGAAGATTTCAAAGTATGTAAATTATTAATGTCAAACTTTCAGAATACTTGTCGTGAATTCGGAATTCCGCTAGCAGATGAAAAAACTGTTGGTCCCACGCATTCATTGGTTTTTCTAGGTATAGAAATTGACACAGAAAAAATGGTTATAGGTATACCAAAAGAAAAAACAATTGAACTTAAGAAAATGATCGAGACAATTTTGGGAAAAACTAAAATAAGATTAAAAGAGCTACAGTCCTTAGTAGGGTCTCTTAGTTTCTGCGCTAAGGCCATTCCTGCAGCTCGTGCCTTTAATCGTCGTTTTTGTGATGCCATGTGTGGGATTAAACATCCGTCTCATTTTATAAGGGTGAATGCAGGTATGAAGAGCGACCTACAGGTGTGGTTAAGTTTCATTGAACAGTTCAATGGCACTTTCAATTTTTTAGAGATTAATTGGCTTTCAAATTTCGAGCTACACTTATATACGGACAGCGCAGGAAATTCACAACTTGGCTGCGGCGTTTATTTACAAGGTCACTGGGCGTATTTTCCGTGGCCCACCAAGTGGCAGGATTCAGACATGATGTCGGATATAACTTTCTTGGAATTAGTTCCAATAGTTTTGGCAGTTGCGTTATTCAAAAATCATTTCCAAAACAAAAAAATAATGTTTCATACAGACAACATCGCTTTAGTATCTATTCTAAACAGGAAGACGTCTAAATCTAAAAGAGTAATGGAATTAGTGCGTCCTCTAGTTCTCCATTCAATGGTTAACAATATGTATTTTAAAGCTAAACATATTTGTGGTTGCAATAATTCTATCGCTGATTCTATTTCCCGAAAACAGTGGGAAAGATTCCGGGCTCTCGCACCAGAAGCGGACAAAGATCCTGTACCCATCCCAGAAGATTTCACGAAGATGATATTAGAGCTGAAATAGAGTATTTAACGCTCAAGTCAGTTGCCCCTAACACGAAACTACAGTACTCAAATAGTTTAAAGATATTTTCTACTTTCAGGAATGAATATGGTTTAGAAGATATTTGGGGTCCTCCCCTATCTCACTTGTGTATTTTCATTGCTCACTTGTCCCTTCGAGATTTAGCGTACAGCACAATATCATCTTATTTATCGGGTATAAGTTTTAAATGCAAGTTGACAGGTTCCACTGATTATACTCAATGCTTTCTAGTTAGAAAATTATTAGAGGGTATAAAACGTTCCCGTAAGTCAGTTGATCGTAGGTTACCAATTACGGAAAAAATTTTGGAAAAGCTTATACCAAGCTCAAGTCTAGTATGCTCCTCCAATTTTGAAACATATCTATTTTGCTCTGCATTCTCATTAGCGTATCATGCCTTTTTGAGAGTCGGTGAATTTACATGCAATAAAACAAATGACAATCATCATGTTATCAGCATCAACGATATACAAATTTTCTTCGATCAATCAGTAAAAAAGAAAATATTATTGTTAACAGTCCCTTATTCAAAGACTGATCAAACAGGAAATGGTTCAAGAATTCAATTGAACGAGTCACCTATGCCAGTTATATGCCCCCTATTTCATTTACAAAGATATTTGTCCGTCAGACCAAAAACTAATGGCCCCCTTTTTGTTCACATAGACGGCAGTCCGCTTACCCGTTATCAATTTACTTCAGTCCTTAATAAAGCTATAAATCTTTTAGGCCTTTCAAATTCACATTACACTTCCCACTCCTTCCGTATTGGGGCTGCCTCGGACAGTTTTACAAAAGGCCATTCTGAATCCGAGATCATGAAAAAAGGTAGATGGTATTCAAATGCTTATAAAACTTATATTAGAAATCAGTGAAATATATTTTATCACAATAGGGCAAGAAAAAAGTGTTTGGATAGTCGGCTCATCCATTATCAAGTGGGCTTTTCAACGAGCGAGCCTTTCACCCGAAAAATCTCATTTGGGTCTTAGACGTCTTAATTATCACATCCTTTGGCAGGGCAAGGGTGGCCTAACTTGGAAAAAACTGTTTCCCCGCATTCAGCTACTACTAAGGTATGAACCATCACCTGATGTTTTAATTGTTCACTGTGGTGGTAATGATATAGGTAATGTGCCTTTACTTGATCTACGCGTAATGATGAAAGAAACAATTCAAATGATTCAGTCTAAACTTCCAAATACTATCATGGGGTGGTCTCATATTCTTCCCAGATCTTCATGGCGCTACAGTAAGAATGTTAAATCTCAAAATCTCGCAGTCAAAAGAATTAACAGTTTTATGAGCAAATTGTTTGTTGTTAATAATGGTTTTTATATCAGTTATCCCGAGATATCTTGGGATTCTAACGGATTATTTGTTAAAGATGGTGTTCATCTTTCCGACCTTGGCAATGACATTTTTCTATATAATTTACAAAGTAAATTGCAACAAGTCTGCTCTTCCAATGGCGAACGTAGGTGCCGGTCAATTTAAGCGTCGCTCATCCTCCAAATTTTTTGGCGGTGGTTGTTCTCCCTTTGCTTGAACAACCATGTGGCGATATTCCGCGACGCTTTTGGCTTTCATAGATTTGATAGCATTATTATACTGAGTATCTGTTCCCAGTACCAGTATAATTTTGTCTATCTTTTTCAATCATAAAGCCAATAATGTATAATGTCATAATGTACAATGTCATAATGTATAATGATGAAATGCATAATGTATGCATAATGAATAATGTTTAATGATGAAATACATAATGTATGCATAATGAATAATGTATATTCATTAATAATGGATGC
The DNA here is from genome assembly GCA_003671525.1 of Saccostrea glomerata. Lineage (NCBI taxonomy): Eukaryota > Metazoa > Mollusca > Bivalvia > Ostreida > Ostreidae > Saccostrea > Saccostrea glomerata. Next base: position 655,971 of record PRKT01000280.1, read on the forward strand.
CACAATGTTTGAATAATGCATAATGTTATCTTTGAGGGCTCCACATTGGGACAGTGGTTAAAACTATAAGCCCTCAAATTGTTTATGTGGCATAATATTTAATGTAATGCATATAATGTAATGTTTAATGTAATGTATAATGATTTTAGGGCTTGCCAATTTATCATCCGGCAGCCCTAAGGCCGTGGCCGCGTTCGCCAACAACAAAATAAATCCTATATAACTTTACATTTGCCTTCATTGTCTATAATAATAAATAAAGAAGAGTGAATTTATTATAACTAAAAGCTTGCTATCATTATGGAAAAGGAAGTCAATTTTCTTACTGGGAGTTTATCAACCAAAGGGAAACATAGGTAATTATATGACGCTTTTTTGATAACTAAAGAAATTAAACTCTAACCTTTTTTCTTTAGAATTTTAAGAAAAAAAATAATAAAGGGTTAAGTTCTAAACAAACTTCATGATATTTGGTTTTATAACAATCATATAGAAGAAGTAGAAACATTAGTATGTCAGTATTACATGTAGCTGTTAGATTGTTACAGAGCTATGATTGAAAACAGAACTGTTTGAGATCTTTACGTCTCACCAACAGTTGCAAACTATATCTCAGGGTTTCATGGGTATTAATTACAAAATTGCTTGTATTGGTAGTATGAGTTTACTTTTAAACAAATTAGATTTAAAATTTCATTTAAAGATTATCCTTTGTAATGGATCTGGGATTCGAAATCTTCTACAGAGGAAGTTGCATTTAAGCAAACTAGAGGACAAAGATGTAGATCAATTAATCCATGTCAATTTTTAATATTTACACATTAAAACAAAAGCTGAAATTAAGGATTTACATAATATCAAATATTATTGAGGGACATTTTTGATAAATGACAGATGATTTCCAAGTATAATAAAATTATTAAAGAAACTACAAAAACATTAAGAGAGACTGAATATTCATAGTAAAAAATTTTTGACTAATGTGGTTTGAAATTTTCCCCATACAAAAGGCATTTAAATCTATTTATTATATGTTGTTGTTAAATTAAATTACAGTAAGAGGGATGGTTAAAAAATTCGCGAACTAGCTTAATTACTTTCATAAAAGTAAACTGTTGTGCTTTTGATGATAAAAATATTTTGATGACGTCATTTTTAATGATGCGACAGTATTCATATAGTCATTAAAATATCATTTTACTGTTAAACAATGGTACTGCAAAGCGGTACATCCTCGTACATAAAAGCATATCTATAATCAAGTCAGCATTCTACTTGAATCCCGATGCAATTACTTCACTTCCAATTCACACAAGGACAAACGTACACAAATAAAGCCCCACACACTACCTCACACAAGCAAACCCACCCTTACACACAAGTGCGTCACTTTATTCCCTCCAACCCCGTTTCACGGCGATTACTTATTGATTAAAAGAAAAAAAATTGAATATTTACATTCAGTGTTATTTTCCTTATGAAATCCATTAGAAATCCACGACGTTCAAATTTTTATAACACACGCGAAACCTTGTCACTGCGCGCTAGAATACACAGTCGGAACTATGTACATTTTCAATACTCTAGGAAAATCAAAATTTAAAATGTTTTATTCAAATTTTATGAAAAACTATAAACCTGAACAATGAACGTAAAAATTAACGTAATATGCGTTTAAAATTAATTTGTCACTTTTTTACTCGCAATGTTTGTTTGCGTTATCTAACTTTGCAACGTCATTTAACGTCATTTGACATCACAATCGGCTCTTACATCTATTCACCACGGCAGTTTTGAAAGGCAATAAATTCACATTTAAGATTAACGAAATAAGCAATTATGAAGAAGTGAAATAAGAGAATGTAAATATAAGCATTGAATTGATATTTTTGGATGTCTTCGGCCCTATAACACACCTGGCCGTGCCGACAAATTATCATAACGGCCAGGTGTGTTATAGGGCCGAAGACATCCAAAAATATGAATTCAATGCTTAATTAACAGACGCGATTTATTTCAAAGGCGAATGATCAATTAGCTTTTGTAATCCATTTGCGTTGTTTTCTTTTAATAGGAATACGACCTGGAACGACACTGTTGAAGATTTATTTACTACGGTGAACAACATAAGTCTACCAGTGCCTTTGGATAATCTAACGTACAGCGAAATTGGAAGCAAAACGGCTACAATTTATTTGGTGACTTTAGTTACTGCAATAGCATTACTCATCACTGGAATGGTTGTGAACTTTTTTACAATCATATTAGTTTTTTTGAAAAAAAAATTACATACACCAACTTACACATGTATAGCTTGTCTTGGAATTGCTGACGTTTTAGCATCTTGTTCCCGCTTTTTTTTTTACTACTGCACGGCTATTTCGGAATATTTAATTATTACGCGGAAATTGCAATATATATTATAATAGTTATTGTTTTCCTACATGCGGCAAATTTACACATAATTTTGTTTGCATATCTACGTTGTAAATTGATTTCATCGCCGCTTCAAAGTGTTGAAATCACGTGTCAAAAGATGTTAAAGATTTCCATCTTTATTTGGGATCTAAGTGTTATTATGGCATTTGCTCATGGTATGGTTATAACATTGGAACTCACGAATATTGTATCACATGTGAATAGTTTTCTCACAGATTTTGTATTATTGTCTTATATTTACTTTTTACCTTTGATCCTGATCGTGTTTTTCCATATCAAGAAAATCAGAACATTAAGGCTGAAGCGATGTCAGTCTGGACGAACCAAAATGCCTATGTATGCATACATGTCAAATTCAATGTCTATTATGTTTATCATCATCATTGCCATATTCATTATCAGTTCAACACCTTTATATATACATGTTATAATGGTTTACCTCTGTGCTGAGGGAAGGTCTAAATACATATTTTGCCCATGGACCACGATCAGCTATTCAATATCCAATATTTGTGTAATGCTGAATAATTGTGTAAACCCGATCATTTATTTCATGTTTTCCCCTCCTGCACGCAAATTTTTGAACAGATGTCGAACAATTTTTAAATAAGTTGTACAAGTACATGTAAGAATGTTTGCAATGAAGCCTACCACTGCTTTATTTATTTGATAACACTAATGCGTACGGAATACTGAAGTATGAAGTGTTGTTTTATAAAGTAAACTATTATAATGCTTTTGAGCGTTCGAAGCTTTCTAAACAGGAAAAAATTGTTCAATTTCAATCATTTTAATTGAATATAATCTTTTGTAAACAGTGATTCAACTTGATTAAATTTTTGAAAAAAAAAACAAAGCTTTTTTCTTATGAAAAAGACTGCTGATAATGTGTGGTTATCTAGAATACTATTTCTAGGACCAGACAAAAGCCCATCAAATAGAGTTAAGGTTTTTTTAAATTCAGATCATGGCTATTGTAATCTCCAAACACATATTCATGAACAGAAAATAAAAATTATGAATAAATAGGCATTGGAAAATAATGAAAATAATGAAATCCAGATGGAAACGTTTGAGCTGCAATCAATAATAATAATAAGCACTATCATTAGTGAAGTGGAAAGTTACTTCAATAGTTTCTCTAAGGAACACAGTTTTAACATCCATGTTAAATTTAGAATATGGCATAATACATGTTAATTGTCTTTCACTCTATATCATCTGACAGCAAAATAAAAACAAAAAAAACATTTAATGTATTATGTAAGTTTTCGTCAACCGACTCATTTCTGAAAGACTTAAAAATATCGTCTAGGTACATGTATCTAAATTAATTTACTCTTTTTTAAAAATATTGTAAATAATATCATGTAGATGAGCCTACGTGTACAAAAAGTGCATAAAAATAAATAAAAATAAGAAAACGAAAGTGGTAAACGTCTTCCAACAAACAACACATCCATGCCAAAAAAATCTACAAATAACCAGATGTATTTCATTTATTTATTTCCCCTTCTGCACGCAAATTTTATTTAATTTTCTTTAAATTTATTTTTAAAAAATTAAGACCATAGTATAGATTAAGTTTCCTTTTTAGGCTCTTCATATTTAGAGTCATGATATACATAAAAATATTTAAAATGTACTTTTATTCAATTCTGCTTCGGAACACAACCAATATTACTTTCATGTTCTCCTCAATACATGTGTTCTTAAAGTTAATAGGTTCATAATGACCTTCCTAGCCTTAGAACATCTACAAATCCCCGTGGATTAAACCGCAGTACAGCATCAATAATAAAACTATTCAAAAGTTAATTAGTTTGATTATTATTGGACAGATGAAATAATTATCAAATAAGAATAATCATACATTTCAGATTATATAATACCTATTTATACAATACACTATTGATATTCAAGTGTACATTAATTACTTTTTAGTAGTTTAGATTTATGATGCCTAGAAAGGTCCATAGGGTCTTTGTAATTAATAGTATTGATATATGATAGTAGTTTACAAAACATTCTCATTTTCTCATAATATATCTGTGACCTACATAACAACTGTTACTTTATTAAAGTTATTGACATGCAACTTATTCTAAGACATTACTAGAATGGGAGGTAAACATGCTTTGTAGCCCGGTGGTATAGAACACGCTCGCTTTCTGATCAGGAGATACCTGGTTCGGCGGCACACCAATCCCAGGCCGCTTTACAGTTCCTCATCAAAGTTCTTGGTATTAGAAGTGAAAGTCACTTATCTTTCGGATGAGACCTTAAATTCTAGGTCTCGTACCCAGGTATATTATGCACGATAAATAACTATAATTACAGTTAAATGACATAAAAGCAAATAGATATAACTCTAAATTTTGGTTAAACTTGTGTTTTTCACTGTATGCAGATATGTTTAGGTTACAACCAAATATCCTACTTGCCTAAATGATATGACGTCATAGTAAGCTATATGACGTGAAGTTTACATAGATTGATTCTAGGTCGTTAAAATGAATCAAAATATGCAGAGGCAAAATATAAACGGAATTTTGTCGTTTGTGGATCTCTGTATTTATCACAGGGGTTAAATATCAAACCCATGACGTCATGCCTGTGGATCATGCAGTAGCAGAGTAAAAGTAAAACATATCGAAAATTCATGTAAACAAACACAAGAAATCGCAGTTAAAAAGCATTTAGAATGAATATCATGAATGATTCATGTGGGAATAAAGCTTATGAATAAGGTATGATAAAATAATTGAACGATTTTTGCGTAAAATAAAAGCAGACAGGATGTGTACCTGCTGTTCAGCTTTTCCTCTGTCGTTCGTAACAAAAAGCATGCAAAAGTTTAACACTACGACGCATACTTTGAAACTTAATTTTTGTTTTTTAACTTCTTAGTTAATTTTTTTTTTTGGAAAGCGCTGCTACATGTAGAATCGTATGGTTTACGGGAATCTATGCATTTTGTTTCTCTCTGTATAAAAAATAGAAATGGAAAACAGTATAAATCACAGAAAATTAAATAAATTGAATTATTAATACACCCGATAATTGTGATTAAATGTTCATGTTCAGTTCAATTTATACATGTACGTATGAAAGCCTTCTTCCTTCAATAAATATTAATTCAATTTGTTTCTATGTGCGCGCTGTTCATAAATGACCTTCGCATACATGTAATGACATACTACTAAGAATCAATTTCTATTGCCTTTTATAGTTCAATTGTTTATTGCAAATCTCATTTCTGAGTTAGCTCCGCCCATTTAATTTATAAACCTCACCCACTGGGACTGGTGTGACTGCTCTCATGGACCTCTGGGAATGCTGTTGGACTGCTTTAGCAGTCCCTTAAGCAGTCCCAGAAAGCAGTCCCTGGGACTGCTTTGAGTCTGGTTGGGTCTGGCCGGTACCATATTGTGTTTTTGATGAGATGTTATTGACATATATTTTTACTGACATAATTAAAATTAATTATTTGTTAATTATGTGATATTTTTCACACTTTTCAGATATACCATTTTTTGGCTGGTTGATGGTAATTAATCATATAAAGTACAACCACTTATCTTTGTCCATTTATTGTACGACGTAAGCCTTAGTTACTCTTATACATACATGTTTATATAGAAATTTAGGTCTGAATGTTAAATTGTTTCTTTTGATAGCATTATGGATAAGGAACCAGCCGTTGCAGAGTTGTTTTCTTTAAGTAGAGAGTAAAATAGCAGTCTATTTGTGTCTGGAAATAATATCACGTACAACACAAGTGAGGACAATCCACTGCTTACGATATTTTTTGCAATCATACTACTAACAGTTGGAGTGCTTGGAAACAGCTTTACGATTTTACTAATTTTTGTGAAAAGAAATTTACATACACCAACTTACACAGTTATTGCTTGTCTCGGACTAGCTGATCTTTTCGCATCTTGTTCCCGATTTGTTGCTTTGGTGAAAGACCCTTTTAAGTTTTATAATTACATGAATATTTTATTGTATTCAATAATTAACATGCTCTTCCTACATGCTGCTTATTGCCATATAATTTTGTTTGCATACATACGTTGTGCACTGATATCCTCACCACTTCAAAGTCTTCGAATTACGTGCCGAATAGTTTTAAGGATTTCGGCCATTCTTTGGATTTACAGTTGTATTGTTACTATTGCGTTTGGTAAGTACAAATTATGTACGTTAAAAGTGTCATAGCACTGTAACATAATATGATACTGAAATTGTATTTGCATCTTATATTTACTTTTTGCCTTTGTCCCTGATAGTTTTCTTCCATTTAAAAAAAAATAAGAACATTTAGACAACATCAATCAGAAACAAAAACAACACCAGTTGCCAGTTACACACATATAAGCCATTCTATGTCAATTATGTTCCTTATCATAATTATTATTTTCATTGCAAGTACAACCCCTTTATATGTACACGTTATCCTTGTTTACGCCTGTATCAAAGAAAACTGGAAATTTGGTATTTGTACTGGGTATCCATTTACACTTATCTTTTCAATTTCAGGCCTCTGTATTATTTTGAATAATTGTATAAATCCAATCATTTATTTCATGTTTTCCCCTCCTGTACGTCAGTTTCTTTGCAGATGTAGGACGTTCTTAGTATGATTTATAAACACATTCGATGTCACGTACTTTAGTATATTGTAAACCTTAGTATATTGTGGCAGTTTTTTTCTCTAAAAATGTGTGTATAGGAAAATATTTACCAATATATTAAAAGCATGAGAACTGTTAAAACAACTTTGCTGTTTAGTACAATACCTTTGTATATATATTGTCGCTAATTTTGTCTGTAAAATTTAGAGAAAAATATAAATTAATAAATAATCCAACGAACATCTACATGTATGTTTTCAGTAGCCCAAGTGGCGCAGTGTTAGCTATAGAGTCGGTTGATTCTTACATTGCGGGTTTGAATCCCACTGTTGGAAATGGAGGTCGGTTCTTCGAATGAGACCGTATAAATCCAGGTCCTGTATCGCAGTAGGTGGTGGCACGAAAAGAATCCCTCCCTGTTCAATGACCCGAAGTGCCAAATATAAGAAAAAAATGCAGCTCACCACCAAAAAGTAGTTGCGTCTCCATATGAATAAAAATTTCTCGTGAGGGACTTTAAACAATATATAGTACAATCAATCAATCAATTTTTTCTTAAAATATGAACTCTCTATTATCGCCTACATTTCACATCCATATAATTAAGTATTAAAGGCAATTTGGTCATGAAATCTTCGTTAAGGTCAGAGGACACGTTCCTCAAGTACATTTTTGTATTTCTGCGTATTATATGAAAAATTATGCATATTCGTCATTCTGCTGTAATTTCTAAACTGTTTTCAATATGTTTTTTATTATATGTTCACAAAAAATTGTGATAAAGGACATTCAGAGGATTACCCATAAGAGTTTTAAAAGAAATATGACCCTGTGGTATCTTGTTCAAATCCCTGGTTAGGTATACTAATTTTTTTGAGGAAACTAGACTTGATGGAAAAATTCTTAGAAAACATTATATACTTATGTTTGAGGAAAGTGTCGTCTGACCTTAAATGCAAAGAACTGTTTAATAGTAATTAATTGACACCAACAATAAAAAAATGTCAATTCGCAGTAGCAGCTTCAAGGTGTCTGCAAGGTCTCTGTGGACGCGCGTTCATGTTACAATCATATGCGTCTAATTGACCTGCCTACGGAGCACCCATTGTGTTGTTAGAAATCTCAATGCGCTGCTAAGCTACATTCTTATTATCAGACAGCGCTCACACGGCACTTACTTTGTACATACTGAAAGTGTGCGCCGTCCCCCGGCTTACAAGGGGACCTTACGCTGTTCTACCGCCTTCAGTGAAGATCTTGCTGCGTTGTCACGGCACTGTAGGAGACTCTACAGATATCACTTCGGCGTTTTGCATTTTTTTGGACTCTTTGCGATCGTCGTCGAAATATAAGCGATATTTGGGCGAGGGTAAGAAAACGTGATAGAGGGCGTTTTCGACCCAACCCAAATATCGCTTATACTTCAAGACATTTATCATGTATTTTGTTTATCCTGCAACAAAATTTTACATTTGATCGTCCAAAACAAGCAATCCGACAAATTTAGGCACATCTCTACGGTTGAAACTATGATGCCATGGCGTAAACATTGCAGTATATACATTGCATATGCACTGCTTTTGGAACGTCTGAATACATGTACGAGGCTTTATTAGGGCAGTGACCGGATAAAGCTTTTGTTTATTAGCTTACCTTTATTAGGTCAATGCAATTGGTTAGTTGTATGCTAAATTGATTCCCCAAGTCAATATAAGTCAATATTTATACACATAAAAGCAAAAGCCAAGGGATAAAAAATATATTCCATTCAAAGAAGAAAGGAAATAATGCTTGTAAAAATAATTCCTTCGATGTGAAGAGTCTTAGATCCACTTATTGTTTGATACATTTTCGTTTATAACCAAAAATAACATAATCAATCAAGCTAGTCTTTCAGTTGTTTTATGAGATCCGCATGGTGACCACCATTTACACGAGGCACGTTTATATTGAGGACTAATCTCCATCCAAGCGTTTTCCAGTGATGTTTTAGTGTCTTGTTTTACAGGTCCTTTTTTTATAGTCATTTTGGTGTTATCAGAAATTCCTTTAAAAAGTCAGTCAAATCTTACAACTTGCATGTTGTATTAAAATGCAGCATGTAAGTGAGGGAAATTCATAAATCAGAGGATATTAACTTCCTGAAACCAAAAGTAAAATGTGCCATAGATGATATACACAGTATGACCGAGAGACATATGTCTTAATTGTGATGCGACTGTCACACTAACCATATATTGAAATTTTCGCAACAATTTAATTTAAAATAATTTATGAATTATTGCTAATATAAAAAAATATAATCCTGTTATAAAAGCAATAGCATTTAAAAAAGCTCAATTTCCATAACCCATTTTAATTGTTTTCTTTTAATAGGAATATGGCTGGGAACGACATCGTTGAAAAGTTATTCATTATGGGGACAGAAGTCTATCAAGCTTTTTTAGGTAACCTAATGTATAACGAAATTTGGAAGTATTATAATTTCCTTAGTGAATTTAGTTCATGCAGTGATGTCAGTAGTATTACCAATAATTGCCTTGGTTGGGAACTTTTTTAACAATAACATATTTAAAATAAAATTACATATACAACTTATATATTTTGTATAGCTTGTATTGAAATTGCTGTATTTTTAGGATGGTGTTCCCGATTTGTTTTACTACTGCACGATTATTTTTTGGAGTATATGATTATTATGGAAATTGCAATACACAAATTATAAGAGTTATAATATATCTGCACGCAGCAAATTGACACATAGTTATGTTTGCATATTTACTTGATTTCGTTGCCGCTTTAAAGTTTTACTACTGCACGATTATTTTTTGGAGTACATGTATTTGATTATTACATGGAAATTGCAATACACAAATTATAAGAGTTATAAAATATCTGCACGCAGCAAATAAACACATAGTAATGTTTGCATATTTACTTGATTTCGTCGCCGCTTTAAAGTGTTGAATTCAAGTGTCGATATGTTTTAGGGATTTTTATTGTTATTTGGTTGCTACGTGCGTTTGCTTACGGGTGAAACACAATATAGGGCGCATTAAGAATACCTCATTGTTATACATGATTTTTAGAAATGTTATTTTCTTTACATATATTTTATCATAATTCATTTATAGGCATACTGATAAAGGACTTGTATGCAAAATTTTGTTAATCTAGCCTTAACAGAATTTAAGTAAATGCAAAAAATGTACCCCAAAAATAACCTTTTTTTCAGCATTATGCGGTTGCGCTTTGACATCCCAGCATAATTGTTAAATATCTTGCATTTTCATGCAAATTATCATTATCAGACTTTAGAAATCATTTTATAAATTATTTTGCTGCTTGAATTTTCAGGATTGAATGACAACTTTTGAAGATATGAAGGAAAATATGATTTCTTTCGTTTGAGGAACGAATTAGACAGAAATCAATTTCTACTTGGTGTGATAATGAATTACTTTTCGGAATTACAAGGTTTTCATTCGAATACCTGATGTATATCACGTGGTTCTTTAGAACCGGTCTCGTTAGCAAGACTATAAAAAGGGGAAATGTGGTTTAAATACCAGTTTAGGACGACACGTAGAGCACGATAAAGTTTAAATTTTATCATGATTTATTCAATCCAACATAAACTTGTATATACAAATTGATTTTCATATTTTGCATATGTTATGTACACTGCACAAATAAAGCTACTGCGTGTCGTTGCTATGTCCAAATGGTGTGTTTGTTGTTTACTGTACTTTCATTTGAAAGTAATGAATGGATTTAAAGTAGAAATGTAATAGGAGTGCAATGTTATACATTTTTCACCTAAGTTTAACCCTCTCATTATGCCAAATAAAAATAATGTCCCTATCATTTATTTTCTCAGATTTCTGTCTAAAATCACAGTATTAATGCCCTGTTACTCACAGAAAAAACAGTTGGGTTACTATAACACTTGCAATAAAAATTTCTTCATGTTTTAATGTGGAAAATTAAGTTTTTACAAAAACTGTAGTGTCCGTAACCACTTTAATTCTGTGAAATTGAAAGGCTTTATAAATATCTTAACTGATTTCCTAGTTAGGGATCTCATATAGATGCTGAGATATGTTGTAATTTTCCTGATCATCACCAATGTTTCTCTGTCATCATCACAAATGTGGTTACGGACACTACAAAACCCTGTAGTGTCCGTAACCTATACTTCAGGCAGTTTGCAACAGGCGGTATTAAAACACTAATGCTTGTTTATTCACAAGGGTCAGAAGTTTGTTTTAACAAGTTAGTCAATGTACTTTTTTTTCTCCCTCATTTTTATAATGCAACTAATTTGGGAAACCCAGATTGCACCATTTCCATATACAAGATCATTGGTATTACATCACCTTGATATTGGCAGATGCTATTGACATCCTAGGATTTAAGTCAAATATCATGTCATTATTTTTTCATTGTTTAGGGCAACTGGTGTTACATTTAAGAAAATCTTTGTTGAAATTCCTCTATTTAAAGTTAAGTTTCATCCTATTTTAAAGTAGAGTGTGTAGTGTCCGTAACCAAAAGTTGAAAATAAAATATCTTTATTTTTTCTCCATAAAATTTACAGAAATTTTTTTGGAACAGTGAATTATTAAATTTAGAGATAAAAAGATGTTTATTAGCAGGAATTCTTCTAGATCATATGTTTTTTTTCTTTATTGCAAGTACTAAAATAATGATTGGATACCCACAATGTCATATAAAAATAGTCAGAAATTATTATCATGAGTTACATAACCCAAAATTCTTGTGATATATTGCTTCAATTGACTAGTTGCTTATTAGGTAATATCTTAAAATTTGTTAAATGCAAGTAAATTTGCATTCAAAATATTAAACAGTGGGGAAGTAATTTGGATACGGACACTACAAAAAATTTCAAAAAAGAAAACAACTAAAATTATACCAATTCCAGAAAAAGTATTGTATATTTAACTGTATGAAGAAAAATAGAATGCTTCACAGAATAAAAAAAAATAATTGAAGAAATATTAGTGAGCTTCATTCTTCGAGGTTTGACTTTTCTACTTGCACATAACACCTGTATAAAGTTCCATGTGCATATATCTATTCAAAGTGTATTGGATTTGGTATGCTTTAAGCAGATGAAGTTGAGATCGGAAGAATAAAAAAAATTGTGAGAAACTGAAACGAAAATAAAAATGCTGATAAAATTTAGGAAAAGAGCTAAAAAACAAAAACTTAATCCTCAAGCCTGTGAAAAATTAAAGTATTTTGTAGTGTCCGTAACCCTTAAATTTGATTAATTGACTTAGCTGATCAGTGTACCTACACTCTAAATAGTTTTCATAAAATTTTAATGATTTAGAGAACTTGTCTTCTCTACTTCAGTTATATGGTTATGTGAAAAAAGGAAGTTTCAGGATCTCCTTTAGTGGATTTTTTTTCTATCAGCATTAGTTCTGCAAGTAAATTGTTTTTACTTGAAACTATATCTAATTTGTATATATTTTGTATTTAGTAATCATTTAAATCTGATTTATAATAGTTCAGAAGTTAATAAAATGTTTGTTTTACCACAAACCAAAAGCCAATCATAATTTTTGGGGTTTTGGAGTGTCCGTAACTTAATGAAGCTATATAATTATTTTAGAAAATTTATAAAAATGAAATTTCCTATTTTAATGGAAGTATTTATATTTCAACAAACGCATAAAAAGTGTTCTTTATGAATAGTTTTTTCTTCATTTATACTGGTTTTAAAAAGTTCACATGAATTGAAATACTACCATTTTAATTAAAAACAAAAATGTACGAAGTAAGAACTGTTTTCATTTTAAAGTATAATGCCATCTTTTCTAGTCAAACTTTTGTCCATATTTTATATTTTTATATGTTGTTTGTTTGTGAGCAGTTGAAAAAAAGAGCTTATAAACAGTTTTCAATATTTATTTCAAAGAAAACAACACTTGTAGTGTCCGTAACCTGTGAAAATGAGGTCATTATCAGCTTGTAAAAAATAAAGTTTTAATGTGAATTTCATAAAATCGTTTATGTTTCAGATCCTTTAGACACTCTACTTTTTAGAAAAAAATATTTTGGGGCAAAATGAAGACATTAATTTTTTACCCCCAAGTGCAACTTTACTGTTCCCTATTTTGTTTTTCACCCGTTACAGTATCGTAATAAGAATGGAAAACGCTTTCTCACAGACTTACTAGTAGTAGTCAGGAAGTCATAGAAAGTGTACATGTTTGACGTTTGACTGATAAAAAATGTCTTCCAAAATTAATCAGAAAAAATATTTTAAAAAATACAAAGTAATTTTTTTTAAATATATGATAAATATTTATATTTTGAGACTACCTCGATGCATTGTTTTGCGTGATCATTACTTCTAAAAAGTAGAAATTTTCTAAGACATCGGCACAATAAAGAAATTTCGACAGCAATCAAATTCAACAATCAAACAACAATCAAACTCGATAATTTAATTTTGACATAGCATTTCTAATTTATTTTACTGTTGGATTTAAATTGCTGTAGTTTTAGGATGTTGTTCCCGATCTGTTTTACTACTGCACGATTATTTTTTGGAGTATATAATTATTACATGGAAATTGCAATACACAAATTATAAGAGTTATAATATATCTGCACCCAGCAAATTGACACATAGTAATGTTTGCATATTTACTTGATTTCGTCGCCGCTTTAAAGTGTTGAATTCAAGTGTCGATATGTTTCAGGGATTTTTATTGTTGTTTGGTTGCTACGTGCGTTTGCTTACAGTATCGTATAAGAATGGAAAACGCTTTCTCACAGACTTACTAGTAGTAGTCAGGAAATCATAGAAAGTGTACATGTTTGACGTTTGACTGATAAAAAATGTCTTCCAAAATTAATCAGAAAAAATATTTTAAAAAATACAAAGTAAGCTTTTTTAAAATATATGTTAAATATTTATATTTTGAGACTACCTCGATGCATTGTTTTGCGTGATTATTACTTCTAAAAAGTAGAAATTTTCCAAGACACCGGCACAATAAAGAAATTTTGACAGCAATCAAATTCAACAATCAAACAACAATCAAACTCGATAATTTAATTTTGACATAGCATTTTTCATTTATTTTACTGTTGGATATCTGGAAGCGTGCATAATAATGTTACAATTATATATTTTTTTCGCAAATCACGTAGAAAATCATACATTGCTGAAAGCAAGAAAAAAAAATTAGTGGAACAGTAGTTTGTTATGTCTGGATTAAAAAAAAAACCAGTTCACTCTAGGTTTTGGTCCTTGATCATGAACACCACTCGACAATCATCCTTTACATAATATTTTTAGAAAACCACAACTTTAATATTATGTTTTGAAGAATAAGAAGCCACAACTCATATCGGAAGTGAATGAACTACAGACAAACAAAGGTAGTTATAGATCCTTACTTGCTTGATAATGAAATAAATTTAACGTTTTGCGTTAAAGTGTTAAATTCTAAATAGCCTGCTTAATATTTCATAACAATCAGTCGAAATATAATCAACTTTAAGTTACAGAATGTGAAATCTGATGTTAGTTTTCCTCAACAATATGTAACCCTATAAAATATAAAATCAAAAACTGTTGATACATTCTTGGAAATTCTTTTCAGTTTAATCAATACTTTATTCATGTAAATGACCTATACTCCCGAATTCGTTACTTTAAATAAAACAAAAGGGGAACTGTATTTGTCGGATATAGCAAGACTATAATACACACAGAGTTTTAATTGAGAATCTCAAGTAGCAAGTGTAGATGTAGGAAACTCCTTATAAAAGATAAAAAGTGACTTTAATATCATTTTAAACGAATTTGGAGGGGAAAAACTTCTCTAATGGTTTAATAAAGAGCACAGGAGGTATGTTATTATTTTTTTTAAATATGCAGTAGTCATTATACGTTTACGAACAAACAGCATCTTATTCAGCAATGTGCATATGGCGGTGGGACAGATTCAATGATCCACAGATAGATAGCTTAAATAATAGACACTGGGGACACGCGGGTTTGAATAATTCTCTTGTTCTTTGAATTTCTCCTTTTCAGTTCCATATGTACCTAAGTAATGTACTTGTATAACCTGGTTTAGGTAATGTACTCTATAATCTGCGAAGCAGATTATTTAAAAAGCGTAAACTGACCCATTAACCCAGGTTATATTCGAATAATGTGGTAAAAATTAGAGTCATTCGATATTATTTAGTTTTTGTATTATTAAACAACTATAAGTGTAAAATTAAATTTGAGTTGCTTTTTATGACTTCAAATTTACTACTCAATGATACAACCGAGTAACAGATATGATGGGAAGCGAGGGGAGGTAATACATGATGCACAGACCTAGCAGCCATGATACTTGTTTTTATAGAGATGTTCTTTATCACTTTTATTTTTTTCTTTATTTTGTGAAAAAGAGATTTATATAAACCAAATTTATGTTTCGAAATATTAAATAGATATTGTTTTTTTCCTTTTTTTGTTAGCAAGCAACCAATTTACTAGAGGTATGAAGATGGGCCTAACCACTGCACACTAAATTACGCATGCATGTGCGTGTAGGAAAGTTTGAATGCGTGTATGGATAATTTTGTTTTTGTTTTTTATAGTATAATGGACTTTATTACCACCACTGAAGATTTGTTTTTATCCAGGAGAGTGCACAACAGAAGCCTCCCAATGTTTGGAAATAATTTAACTGATAACAAAGGAGAAGAAATGTTTTCCTAATATCCCTTCGAATTCTTCGTTTCCGCTATCATAATATTAATAGTTGGGGCTTTTGGGAACTGTTTCACAATTATATTTATTTTTGTGAAAAGAAATTTGCATACACCAACTTATACAGTCATTGCTTGCCTTGCGATAGCTGATCTTTTGGCATCATGTTCCCGATTTGTATCAGGTGTGAACTCGTATTTTACGATTTTCAATCACAAGGAGAGGGCAATTTACCATATTTTTACCCTGTTCTTCCTACATGCAGCAAACTGGCATATAGTTTTACTTGCTTATGTTCGCTGTGCATTAATATCGTCACCATTTGAAAGTCTTGGAACATCGTGTAGAAAAATTATAAAGATTTCTGCTGTTCTTTGGATATTCAGTTGTGTTGCGACTTGTGCTTACGGCACAGTAATAATTATGGAATTGAAAGGTATAGTTGAATATCAACATGGTTTGATAACTGAGATTACATTTGCAAGTTATATTTTCTTTTTTCCTTTCATGTTCATTGTTTTCTTCCATTTTAAGAAAATACGATCGATGAAGCAACATCAGTCTGTTACAAGAACGCAATGTTACACACATATATCTCATTCTATGTCAATTATGTTTATTATTATCATTGCTATTTTCATTAAAAGTTTCACTCCGTTTTATGTATATATAGTCATTTATTACGTATGTTTTGAAGAACGCTGGGAATTATTTGTTTGTACTTCTTATTCTTATAGATTATGCTTTATTATATCATATCTTTGCATCATGTTTAATAATTGTATAAATCCAATCGTTTATTTCATGTTTTCACCTCCTGCACGCAAGTTTCTTCTTAATTGTAGGAAATTATGTTGATGATTTATACAATTGTTATATTGATTACTGCTGTATAAATCTGAAGAAAATAAATCAGCTTATTGAAAAAAAAAGAAAATAAACTATTTTATCAATAGTTATGCAGGACTTCTTTAGAATTTTTTAAGTTTTAAAGAAAGAATCAAATTTAAGTTGTCTAACATCGATTTTCTAAAATAAATATTTTTTACATATATAACAGTTGATCACGATTCGTAAAAGGAATGTGTTCATCACTCTTGTTCGGAGAATCGCTTTACCTGCAGACCCCTATACGTATAAAGTATCGTATAAAGGGCAGGACTTATTCTCCTTTCAGTGTAATCAGTCGACACCGGTGTAGACGGATGCATGTTATACAGCACTCGGTAGCGACAATAATAACGTAATACTTCATTTAATTCATGAATAGTACGATACCAAAGAAACTTACAATTACAATTATACAGGTCAGTGCGGTATACAAACAAACACAAATAAACGTACCTGCAATAAAATGTAAACAAAGGTAATTCAAAATAATCAGTGCGAACACGGGTCGCCATTCCACACCCATACCCTTGGCAATAAAGCAGTCAGGTGGGACGAATCTAAAACGTATACCCTGGTGTTGATGAATCGTAGATAATGAAATCGAAAATAGCGTATGCCTATTTGCGAGTCGTGTTCAGCTTTAAGGGGCAAAGGAAATTCTGGTAGGTCACATTCAAACTTGTAAATATACATTTACAACTATATGTATTGGTGATAGGTAACTTGCTTATTGAAAAAAAAACTTAAGCAGATATTAATAAAAAGTATTATATTTGATGGATGTTAAGGAGATGGGTGAACATGACCAGAGATAAGCCCATAGCGCGACAAACATGCAGGTGAAAAATTAAATCTCAATTTTATCAACATTTTCCTTAATATTTCATCTAACATTAAAGTATACTTTATGTAAAATCTTGACAACTTGCACAAATCTCATGAAAATTGAAATTATTTGCCTATGAAATATGATACACACACGAAAGAGGACAAAACGAGTCATTTTTTTCACACAATAACACTATTTTTCGTTATGAGTGGGTCTTCTCTCCATTTTTTTGAAAGGTAATCCTCAAAGTTTGCATAAAAACAAACATATTTTGGTTTCCAAAATTATGGAGCAATGACCCACTATACTTTAAAAATCTAAGTTTATGACATAACTTTCGTATATTTCGAGAAATACTTGAAGTTCCTTAAGTCAATGGTCATATCACAAACAAGTTTTAGATGCCACACTTCATCAGGACTTGTGTAGCGTAGTGGTAAGCGTGCTAGTCTCAATAGAGAATGTAACTCAGGATTTTTATTGCCAGGGTTCGAACCCAATGGATACCACATTAATTTTTTTTTAATAAAAAAAAATAAATGTTAACGAAAAATTTTCCTCAAAACTTTTTGTTTCTCATGATTTCATAAAAATCAATGATGAGAACTTAACTCTAAATACTAAATTCACAATTTGAATATGATTTTTATATATCTGAAGCTATTGGGCTTTCTGCACGCTAAGTTCACCCAACTCCTTTAAAAATAATTAATGCAATGCATCTTCGTAGGCTCACAGTGCAAAATTAAATCAGGAAGTGCGAAAAGAAATCGATTGGTTCTTTACATTCATGTAATGTCCAGCACGGGTCTAGCAGATACCTGTAGATAATGCACTGTTTTCTTGTCTCCAATGTGTATCTGATTATTAACTTATAAATATGAGTAATCTATAAACCCCCAACACACTAAACTGTTGTATAATTATATTTATATTCAAATTATATCTATTACACGAGCGAGCCGCCGCAATATTGTTAAGTTGTGACTTGCAATGACGTAGAAGTTGTTTGGTGAAAGTTAGTTTACCTCGCTCCAACATTTGAATGTTTACATTGATATTTAGCAGTCCAGTTCAGGAAATATCTGTATATAGGGAAAGAACAATGATCACCGCTGAGAATGATCTCACTATTTTATTAGTTCTTACAATATTTGAATCAAAAGCGGTGGTAGTCAGGTATGTTAAAGGTTACAGCCAAATATTCTACTTGTCTATATGATATGACGTCATATATATAGTAAGCTATATGAGGTGAAGTTTATAGATAAGAATTTCTTAAAATCGATATCTAAGATTGAATTTTAGGTTGTAAAAATAAATCAAAATATGCAAAGGCATAATATGAACGGAATTTTGTCGTTTCTGGGTCCCTGTTTTTATCACAGAGGGAGGTTAAATACCAAACCCGTAACGTCATAACTGTTGATCAAGCAGTAGCAGAGTGAAAGTGAAAGGTAACGAGAATTCATGTAAACAAACACTAAAAATCGGAGTTTAAAAGCATTTAGAATGACTATTATGTGTGATTCATATTGGAATAAAGCTTACGAATAAGGAATGCTAATATAATTCTACAATTTCTTCGTAAATTTAAGCAGGTCACTGGCGGATTGAAGGTGTGCCCCCCCCCCCCTCCTTAAATTTCCAAAGAATGATATTACTTATATAAAATAAGGCACATGTTGGTACATATACAACCAAAACCACCGTTATTGTGCCTTGTTTTATTCTTTAAAATACACGAAAACCCAGGAGCTTCCGGGGCTTCGCCCCTTGGGCCCCCATTATTCAACTTATGAAATGAAATAGTATAAATAATGCTGTGTTTTGGTACATAAGTAACCAGTACCACTGTTAGTAAGTGAGTTAGTAAGAAAGGAAATTGTTTATTAATTATAGTGGCATTTGTTATAATACAATACTGTGGTGAAAATGGACTCGTTTTAGTTTTTATTTTCTATTTTTACAGTGTTCTTCTTTGGTTATCTCCCGTGACATTACGCGGGCCATACTGTACACCATCGTCGGAAACCCACGGGTGATCTCGTCTTTCCTTATCACCCGTGGGCAAACTCGCCGAAAAATTGTCGTATGTAATTAAATATGCATGGGTCATTTGATTGGCCGCATTACAGAATCGCGATGCGTAACAACGAATCACAGTTCACGTTACGCATGCAAGTTCGGCGTTGCCAAAAACATGAAAAACTCATTCCGTAGTTAACACAGCTGATAAATCCACTCACCGGTGCATTTTGTAGTTAGAAAGAGGTACTCCTTCATAATATCTGACGGATATTAATGTCAGTGACCTGTACTAATTGATTTTCATTGTTTTAAATCAAACTTCGCACGTTTTAACGAGCGTCAAAATATTTACCATAAATAGTTAAGTAATAAACGTATTCTTCAAAATTGAAGAGTTCCATCTTTCTGATTGGTTGACTAAAAACAACAAATTAGCATATTTTACGGCGATATTTTGGCGAGTTTGCCCACGGGTGATAAGTAAAGACGAGATCACCCGTGGGTTTCCGACGATGACTGTTCACAGAATACAAGTACATTTTGTGGCCAGCTCGCATTTATTGTTTATTCGCTATATATTGGCGATATTTGTGGTGCCGTCAGCTAAAATCACTACAATACAATGAGAAACATTCAATACAATTTTAAAATATTCAAACACCCGGACCTATATGTCACTTTTAACAAAAATATACACTATTATTGTACCTGGTTTTACTCTTAAAATACACGAAAATCCAGGAGCTTCGCCCCCTAGGCCCCCAACAGGGCTTCGACCTGGACCCACTGGGGGCCTAAGGGCGGCCCCCGACCCCTTGCCTCAACAAAGTTATCCACGCCCCCCCCCCCCTAATCACAAATCCTATATCCGCCCATGCAGGTAGGGTGTTCACTTGCCGATCAGCCTTTCCTCTGTCGTTCGTAACAAAAAAGATGCAAAAGTTCAACACTACGCCGCTTACTTTGAAACTTATTTTTGTTTCTGTCTAAAGTTCTTATTCTATTGTTTTAAAAAGCGCTGCTAGAATCGTATGGTTTACGGGAATTGATGCATTTTTTCTGATTTTATGAACAAAATGTAAAAATTTTGGGAAGGTTTCGTCCTAAAGTGTTGAATACTTATTTCTGTGATAGGACAGTTGGATTCTAGCAGCATTTGTCGTGGTACTGAGATTTTTTTTACATCACTATTTTTACAAATTGAAATTAATTATCCCCGGGGTAGTGTTGAACTTTTCACTTTTTCATTAAGGCATATTTTCTAATTATAGACGTCAAGTAGTGACGTCACGGTTAAGTGCTTCCTGTAGTATAAGTCCCATTGAAGTCTATAGAATGCATAATTATAGCAAAAGTTTTATCCTTGACTTTTCCGAATTATTAGTGTTACATAATTATAAAAAAATGTTAATTTGCCGAATTCTGATACATGTGCTACCTTTACAAACCCGCGTAGTTTACATAACTCCAAAGGAATTTCGGGTTTAAAAGGTAAGTGCGGTTTTTGGCTAATTTAAGCATTTAAAACGTACCTTATTCACATCAAAGAAGATTCATTGTACGTCTCGTGATTGAAAAATATCCATATTGTTGTTCATTTTATCTTTTTCATCGTTATTATCTTTAAGTTAGAAATTTTGTAAAACAAGGTGCACCGTGACAGAAATATGTAGACAAAATATCACCTCGCCCTGTGATTCCCCTGACCTCTAAATAACATTCACACAGAATTGAACATATTTTCTCTTCAATAGGTTCATCTAAGAAATATATTTGCAAATGTAAATATATAGAATACATGTATATATTGGTATGGCTATCGGAATTATTTTTGAAATGATAATTTCAAATTAAAAAGACTGAAATTCTTCATGTTCCTCAGATTTTAATATCATAAATAACAAGAGGCCCAGGGGCCACAGCGCTCACCTGAGCACATCGGCTAGATAAAAGGCACATATAAGATCAGAACTGAAAGTTTACTGGGGGGGGGGGCTTAAATTTTACCCCCCCCCCCCCCAGGGGATCATGATTTGAACAAATTAGAACCTACACTACCTGAAGATGACTCAATTTAAATAGAAAAAAATCACTAATCATGGCTTTGAAGTAACTGAAAAGAAGATTTGAAATGGTTTCCCTATATATCCCTATGTAAAATTTAGGTCGGCCATTTTGGCCCCATCCTAGCCCCAGGGGTCATGATTTGAACAAACTTGAATCTACACTACCTGAGGATGATTCCACATGAGTTTTATCTTTCCTGGCCCAGTGGTTCTTGAGAAGATTTTTAAAGATTTTTCCCATATATTCCTATGTAAAACTTTGGTCGGCCATTTTGGCCCTACCCTAGCCCCAGGGGTCATGATTTGAACAAACTTGAATCTACACTACCTAAGGATAATTCCACATGAGTTTCATCTTTCCTGGCCCAGTGGTTCTTGAGAAGAAGATTTTTAAAGATTTGTTCTATATATTTCTATGGAAAACTTTGGTCGGCCATTTTGGCCCCACCCTACCCCCTGGGGTCATGATGTGAACAAACTTAAATCTACACTATCTGAGATTGATTCCACATGAGCTTCATCTTTCCTGGCCCAGTGGTTCTTGAGAAGAAGATTTTCAAAGATTTTTCCTATATATTCCTATGTAAAACTTTGGTCGGCCATTTTGGCCCCACCCTAGCCCCAGGGGTCATGATTTGAACAAAATTGAATCTTCACTACCTGAGGATGATTCCACATGAGTTTCATCTTTCCTGGCCCAGTGGTTCTTAAGAAGAAGATTTTTAAAGATTTTTTCTATATATTCCTATGTAAAAATTTGGTCGGCCGTTTTGGCCCCAACCTAGCCCCAGGGGTCATGATTTGAACAAACTTGAATCTACACTACCTGAGGATGATTCCACATGAGTTTCATCTTTCCTGGCCCAGTTGTTCTTGAGAAGAAGATTTTTTTTAAAATGCCATTAATTTTTCTCTTATTCATAATTATCTCCCATTGGAAAAGGGTGAAGCCCTTCATTTGAACAAAGTTGAATCCTCTTCACCCAAGGATACTTTGTAGCAAGTTTGGTTGAAATTGACCCAGTGGTTCTTGAGAAGAAGATGAAAATGTGAAAAATTTACAACGACAACGACTACGACGACAACGACGACGACAACAACGACAAACAACGGACAAATTTTGATCAGAAAAGCTCACTTGCTAATAAGGTGAGCTAATAATATAAAAAGAACATGAAATTAACCCCCCCCTTTATTAACCAAAATTTTTATCCATGTATCCCATTTTTTACAACCTTTCACGGTTACTCTGTTGGAAGAGCGCTCGTTCCGTGGTTGGATCTCGTGAGTTCGAATCTACTTAACATATCTGAATTTTAACAGTACTTTTTTATTACTTAATTTCAAAGCACACTTTTTTCAAAGGATCAAATAGTAACATATAGTCAATGGCACGGAATGATTTAACGCAAACGTACAAGAAAGCCTCCATCATATATATTTTGTCTGTAAATATACGTGTAGTTAATTGGCCTCTCTATGCAGAGATATAAAGGTCAAATTAATGTCAAATCATTATACCGCCACTCTTGTGCAGAGGAAAATAAGCTCAAGGACACATAGAATATACAAAGAAACGCTGTAACATCGGTATGTAGCATTATTAATTTGATTTTTGACACTGTTTTCAATCCTCAAATATTGGAAAAAATGAAGTATACACTTGTATAAAGTTGATATTCGTGAGGAGTTATTAAAATTAAGTCTGTATTCTTTTGGTTCTTTTGAGCAAATTAATAAACAAAGACTGTGAGACCTAAAATATTACTCATATAGAAACTTATTCAGAAAAATCCGAAATATAACATTAAACTATTTTTTTTAAAGGACATTCTCTAAAATTGTTCTCTGAAGAGTTTTCATTTAAATTAAGGGTTAGTTTTAGTTAATATATAATATTTTTCAATACTTTCTGTTAAGGTCATTGAAGAATTATATATACTAGTATATTAATAAAGATTAAAGGTACCCATTTGGTACCATAGGCAATGCTGGGATCGGGATGGGTCCATCGTCGCAAACCACGGCCAAAATGTACGATCCTCTCCCATTCTGGCCGTGGTTGAACGAGGAGAGAATTCTTCGTTGCTCATTAAAATATTGACTAATGCGAGTAAAGCATAGTCGGAAGATGAACTTTATCGCGACCTTTCAATATCCAATCGTAGTAAAGGAAATATTTCTACTATACTCTTGACGTCAGTTGTTGATTTCAATTGTGATGGAAACTAAACTTGCCACTGACTGAATATGACGTCACAATAGAGAGGCCTAAATATTCAAGATTATAACGCTTTTCGTGTTCAAGCAGCTGTTACGAATTTGGCATTCTCCACTATTGTGATGAATAAGTAAACAAGATGTTTCTTGTGATATGAATCGTTAAAATAATGATTCGATGAATGATTGAATGAATGATATGTGTTGACATTCATTATTATTTATCTGTTATTATTCATTAATGTTATTTGGAATTTATTATGATCTGGGTGCAAATTGTTCACCTCGTTCCGAATTTCCTTCATGTTTTGAGGAATACGCAACGTAAATAAACCATTGACTGCATCATAAATGCAATTACATAATGCTAAATGTGCTTACCTTTGATAATTTGTATAATTAAGGTCTTCCGTTTCCAACGGAAGACCTTCTACTGATTCTGAAGATTAAGATTATTAAGGTCTTCCGTTTCCAACGGAAGACCTTCTACTGATTCTGATGATTAAGATTATTCTTATTATTCTTTTTTTTTTCTTCCTAGACGCCAACTTTGAGGCCTCGTATCTCGCTCATTTTTCAATGGATTTTGTTCAAATTTTCAGACATTATAGACGGTAATAAACTCTTTCAGAATGCTGTCGATAATTTCAAAAAGTCACTTCCGGTTTTGAGTTATTTCCCTTTAAACGAAAAATTATAGTCTTTCATTTCCAGACAAAGGCTCAGAGACCACTAGAGCTGGAGCAGAAATTTTACTGGTTTTAAATAACAGAAGGATTGAAGTTGTGCACATCGGTTTTTGTTTTTCGATTTCTCTATTCAAAATGGCGCTATA
>PRKT01000280.1:687226-715307 GCA_003671525.1 Saccostrea glomerata
TAATGTATTTTATTTCAATTGTAATTGAGAAGGGGCTTCGGCAAATAATTATAATTAGTGATGGAAAGTGATAGGTAATATTGTATATGTACGTTTTATTTTTACCATGATCACTCTTTTGTTTCTCCATTTACCGGGGTATCATTTTTTTAAAGATTAAATAAACATTGAACATAAAAAGTAATTTATAATATACTATTGTTCACGTATTTGTAATACCGGTATAGCAAACAGGTTATATCCAACTTTGTCTCTAAAGTTGTGTTGCCCGGTCCTCGTTTACAAGCACGTGGTTGCAGAGAACAGTGGGCATATATGAAAATCCATTGTGTACTCCGATAGTTACAAATGGAAAATTGGGTTTAAAATATGTCGTTTTTTTTTTTATATCATTTCATTTCACTCTATTTCAGCTTGTTTAAGGTTGTATGAGTGTGAGCATTTTACATAACACAAATTGGAATGAAAGTCGCGTTCAAAGTAATGTCAGTAAAAATTTATATTAACTTTACATAGTTAAATAATTCATTTTATTGTAAAATCAACTTTATTACGTATTTTTAACTGATTCAAAATGTGTATTAAAATATCTGCATTGTCATCGAATACGTCCCGTATTTTTACGACAACAGACCCGTTTCCGATCTCCATAGTAACGACAGCGCTGGATTTCCCGAAATGAGGAACAACGAAAAGTGGGACGTGCAAAGGGCAGCTTTGCCGCCCGCAAACAGATTTTTAAGATACAGAAACCAATCACAAGAAGAAGTCGAAGTAGTGTCTATTCAAAAATCGGTAAGGAAAAAAGTATCGGATATATGTAACACGCCAAACACGGTTACGGGGGCTCAAATTTTCACCTGTTACTGTGTGCCCATATTTCGACAGTCTAATCATATAATATATCCCAAAGGCTAGACAATGTGCTAAATAAACGTAATTGGAATTAGGCTGCACATAATTTAGGTCTAATATCAACGAGAAATCAAATGTATTATGTACGATTCAGTGATTCAAATTGCTTTGTTGATAACATTTTTTCTTCGAGATTATCTTAGAGTTATTCCCCGTTGTGAAATAGAAAGTACATAACCCGGCATTTTACATGTAAACAAAGTGCTCGAAGATTACAAGGAAACTAATTTGTAATGTAAGTTGAAGAAAATGTTTGAAGAAGTTTAGATTCATGTATGAATAGGAGAAATTTTCTGTTGGAAAATATGTCTGAAATTGAATGAAAATGATTCATAAAACGAACTCAAATTGTGTTGAAATCTTCAAGCAAAAATGTTTGAATGCAGCATCTATTTTACACATTGTGATAATTCAGATAATGCCATAAGAGATACAAATCTGCATATAAAAAATAATGCTGGGGTTGTGGTGAAGAAAAATATGTTGGTCTGCATAAATGTAACACATACTTTTATGTTATGTGGTTTTATTTCAAGATCATTTAATACATTGCACAATTTCTTATCATTTATTTACTTTTATGTATAAGTAATCTGGAAAGTCAAGAAAATTCAAAGTCAATTCTTATTGAGTAGTGAGTGTCCAGATCACATTCGAGGTCATATCCATGGGTGTAGGAAGCAAATTGAAAGGGGGGGGGGGGGCTAAACCAGCTAAACCAACAAAAAAAAGGTATAAAACCCTGCAATTTTCAATGCATAGAAATTATCTATATTCACAAAGAAAGTGGGGAGGGGGGCAAAGCCCACCTTATGATACCATTAATATTGGATCAAATTTCTAGAAACCTATAGTCACTGTGTTAAAATTTAACATACTTTATTCATTTGTTCACATGATTTTTTTTCCAGTTACGGGTATGATATCAGTTACACGCCACGGGAGTTCATACTGCTTTGCAGCTGTCTGTTAGTCAGTCGGTAAGTCTGCATGTCGGTTCACCACCAGTTTTTGTTTATTTTCTTTGCAGAGGTTGCACATATTGAAATGAAATTTGGTATACAGATTTATCATCAAACTATATCAGTCAAGCTTTGTTTTGTAAGATCAGTGCATTGTTTTCAGATTTATATCCCCTCAACTTAGAAAAATTCCAATTACCAGTATCTTGGAGAATGGGGAGGAAGCAATAAGTGTTTTACAAACATATCTTGTTCTAGGACTTGTTAATCTTAAAATATCCTTGTTATTTCACAGGCAGCAGAATACGTCTACAAATGAAGTCAATAGGGAAGGACCTTCGCAGGCTTCTGGATGTGCTGCAGAGGAGTTCTCATGATAACCATAAAATACCAGCAACGATAGGTTTTTATGGGTAATTTTTTTACCTTTATCATGGAATTTGACTAACTTTTGAAAAACTTGTGAACTGGGTGTGAAATTTTATTTACTTTTGAAAAAGTCAAGTCTAGTGGATAATTTTTAAATGGTAATGATACATCACTTATATGTATTCTTTTGTATTGTGTTGTATTTGGTAGGGGAGTATCACATTTATTATACCATATCTTTTCTAGTTAAGTTTACCCTAATAAATGAATATGTAATCATTTATTTTATTGTATTTTAGCTAGAGCGTATGCTACACATATACTACAAATCTCCGCCATCAATGGAGAAAACCACTTCAACCAATACATATTTACATGTTCAACCAAAGACTCCAATTTGTCCAAAAGTAAGAGAAATAACTGTTACTAGGACTGAGAGGAAGGAAATTATCACAATGGCAGAGGTGAAAGCAGTAAACATAAGGACAGCTCCTACAAGCTTTTTGGATTCTTTGTCTACCAATGACAATGTATTTTATGCATTTTTTGTTTCCATTACTCTGCATGTAGTAACATATGTGACAAGGATTCATATTTCTCATATCTCATTGTTATAGTCAATGGACAATCTCTAGCTGGCATTGTAAGGATGTACATTGTGAAACATTAACTTTCTTTATTTAATTAATTTTACAAATGGAAGTTGTTCAGGTAATATATAGATCATAAAAATTGTGACATGTTCATTTTTATTTTATAGATCTTTTGTTTATTGAAATGTAAATGAGGATCAAGACTTTGAGAGAAGTTGTAAACATGAAAATTTTGCAGAAAAAAGCTGATCAGAGGAATTTCTGGCTAAATATTTTAAAAATGGCTTCACTCTTTTTTCTGAAACTTGGACACAATAATTGATTGTTGTTTTAGTTCATGTAAAACCTATGCATTTTTTATTTCCATTACTCTGCATAATGTAAAATTTGTGATAAAAATTCATATTGCTCATATATCATTGTGTCGAATCATTGGACAATGTTCCATGTTCGTTCGCCCTAAAAATTGTTCGCCCGATATCCCGTTCGCCCGATTTTTCGTTCGCCCAGAGTCTGCTCGCCCTATTTCTTGTTCACACAGGGTCCGTTTGCCCAAATTTTATATAGATGCGCTGCTCAGTTCTATAAGGGATCTATTAACGTCTCAGTCCCTTAATTGTTGTCAAAACATAGCCCTATTCGTAAAAACAACACGGGTGTATCCCTCCAATTAACATTGATATTAGTAATCTAATTAACCATAGTGCAAACACTAAATCATCAATAAATGCATTAGAATGAAATCAAAAATTAATTAAGACTAAACAAACATTGTTCCTGGTTTGAGAAAAAATAATCCAAGTTCGTAATGGAAATAAAAAAATATATTTAATCTTTATTTCAAATAATTTAATATATATATAAGTAGATATAAGTATTGGGCGAAACTTTTATAGGGCAAACAAGATTTTGGGCGAAGAAATTTTTGCGCGAACGGACTCCCGCGAACAGGTAGATCGGGCGAACGAACCTGTTACCGATGGCTATGGAGGATATTTAATGAAACATTTAACAAATGAATATTGTTCAGGTAATATATAGTTTATAGAATATTGTACCATGTTCATTTTCCATTTAATTTTTTTTTTTTATTGTATCATAAATGAAGACAAATTTAGAGCAGTTGTATTTATGAGAATTTTGCAGAAAAAGCTGATCAGAGGAAATTCGGGTTAAATATTTTCAAAATGACTCCACTCTTTTTTCTGAAATTTGGACAAATTGATTGATTGTTATTATATTTTTAGAAAATAAATAGTTTTTTATGTTTCCTTTACTCTGTCTATGTTTTATAATTTGATTAAGATCCACAACTTAGTATTTTGGTGAAAGAAATTACGCGTCATAGGTGGCGCCGCAAGCACAGTTTATAATTTGTTAATTTTTTTAATTGTTTTAAGTTTTAGAACAGATGTTCCATGTTTAATAAAAATTAGCATTTCAAAATTTTACATAATATTTGACCTATTTTTTTTAAGTTGGTATGCAGACTATATTTTTAAGGAAAATATCACACAGAGTTACCTCCCTTAGTTTGGCAACCACTAGGGGACAAACGACTACACTCTTTTTCTTTATATAATAATTATGTATTGCTTATACATATGTGTATCCATTAATACCAAAATCATTTGTTTTCCATTACTTTGATTTCACACTCGTACTACCTTAAATCAATCGTAATCGCTTGTACATTTATTCATTGTAAGTTTTATGTATTTTGATAGCCGAATAAACACTAGCCCCCCCCCCCCCCCCCCTGTTTTTATCGAGGTGGATATTGTTTTATGAATATTAAACTTACATGTACGCATGCATGGTAGTCGTAAGTAAAGGTGACGTTTCTAATTCACGGGAAAACATCCAACGTTAAATTTAGCACTTTTGAGTATGCAGTTATTTGCTACTAAACTTTAAAATGTTATTGTACAAAAATAACATACTTTTTCGTTGAATAAACAGAATATCTCAACATTGCACGATTTGTTTTTGTACATGCGTATATACATGTAGATTAAGGCTGGTGTTGAATTCCGAAAGAAAGTCACAACCTATTTTTTTTATGTAAACCAATAATCATTCCATGCCCCGCCATGAATATGGCTTGGGATATAATGTTTGTCATGTCGGACGTCTTCCATCCTGCCTTATCTCCTTCCGTCACTCTTTGCCTTTAGCTAAGTTCAAAGCTCAGTTTCAAACAAACTAACCAAGATATTTTTAAAAATAATCAAACTTCATACACAGTATAGCTGCAGAAAAAAAATAACAGACAGGAGAGTTGTACTGAGCCACCCACTGAAAAAACTGATCCTACTAAACAGAGTACGCTAGTACATATGTACGATAGAAAACTTTAGAGTAAGCTAGTAATAACTGTATATTTATTGCGGAAAAGTTTTTGAAATATTTCTTCAAACTGAAAGCCTTTTATTGCCTGACGTCACGCTAAGGATCAATAGGGTTCGAAGAGGTCACAGTTAGCCAGCAAAATTTTGTGCATGCTGATTATCATCGGATTTGTTACATGCATTTCAGCAACAACAGTTATCTATTCTGTTAGCAGAAAAATAAACATATTGCTAATACAATACATTGAAGTATTTATTTTCTCTAGCCTTTTGCTAGCATATATTAATTTCATGCGAGTTCTTATACGGATATATGTCCGTTTGACCTTTATACTACTGGATTAGTCCATTTGTCTTCTAGGTAAGGGGTGACGCTATTATTTCGCGCCAAAATGTCACGTGTAGGTTTTTGCACCCTTTTTCTGGACTATTCTATTGAATGAAAATGAAAACTGCATGAATTTTGTAAAGTCTGTTCTTTTTTGTCAGAATCCTGGTCGAGCTTTGGAAAAAAACAAACAAACAATTCGGTGACATTGTGAAGTGAGTTAGAAGTTACATCATTTAAAGTAATAAAACATTTGATGTTGACCCCTCATCTCTGGGAAAAACTTCCTGAATCCGCACCATGGCATTCATATATCGCCGTCAAGTTTGTTGGGTCATTTAAAGCTTTAATTATTTTCCCCACGTTTCCAACAATCTTTGATACTTTGGCATACCCAAGAAACTATCAATCATATTCTACACGTCAGTCATAATTGTTAGATCCCCAATTTCTTGTAGTTATCATATTTTCAGCTGCCACCTTTATATGTAGCCATGCTTTCAAGCATTAATCAAATGTTTTTCCTTATTTACGTCATCCTCTAAAACCATTTTAGACTTGCGGACAGAGGTGTTCATCTTTTC
The DNA here is from genome assembly GCA_003671525.1 of Saccostrea glomerata. Classification (NCBI taxonomy): domain Eukaryota; kingdom Metazoa; phylum Mollusca; class Bivalvia; order Ostreida; family Ostreidae; genus Saccostrea; species Saccostrea glomerata. Next base: position 693,329 of record PRKT01000280.1, read on the forward strand.
GTCCCGGGTTCGAATCTACAGCGGGACATGATCATGATTTCATTTTTTATTTGAGATACAAACAGTATTATATATGGTTTATGTTTTGTGCAACATCTCCATAATTTACTCCAGTGAAATAATTTACCCCCCCCCCAAATGTAAACGTTTATAGTTTATCATGCTCATAGATTCTATAGATATTGTTGACATAGTCAGCCAAGCTTTTTAAAAAGCTGTTACGTGTTTTTTTATTTGTTTATTTATTCGCGCAAAGGACATTGGGAAGTAAAGGAGCTCTGGGAATGTTGCACAACAAAATTTGCTTGACGTGTGTACAATTCCGAACTTCTTTTCTTCAATCTAATTAAAATTAGATGTTTGATCCGCTCGCATACTCGCTACACCAACACTATGCGAGCGGATCTAACATCTAATTTTAATTAGATTGTCTTTTCTTACACGTTATTCTATTGAGCTCGCTGCACTCGCTATTATACGGTTCTTGAAAATGAAAGAAACGTCGTAGTCTTTATGAAAAATAACCGATTTTCTTGATTGTACAAACATTTTTAAAGAAATTACGGGGTGGGGGGTGGGGGTTAAGTTATACAAAGAAAAAAATATGTGTCATTTTAGATTACCGACGTGCAGTGATCTGATACATGTGTACCGTATTTATGAGAGGTTCATATCTCTTCCCTTGTCTGAAAAGTGTCGCATCCATTGATATTTTCTTTTTTGCTACGATTTAATGCTTTAAAAATGATGTCTTTATTTAATTTGGTTATTTTCGATAGATAAATATCTGTCCCACCTGTCTGTGGGATGGGATAGTAAAGTGTCTGCCGTCCGTTCGTCTGTTCGTCTGTCTAGCTGTCTGTCTGTCTATTTTTCAAAATACTACTCTTCATACCGTTTTGGTCTGATTTCAATATAACTTGGCACACAAGTACACATCTCTAAGATACATAGTATAGTGCATCGGTTTTTGAATGCTTTAAAATGCGACGTCTTCAACAGTTTTTGTCTGAATTCAATATTGCTTGGCACATAAGTAGCCTTCACTAAGATACAAAATATCGTGCATCCGTTTTTGATTTCGATGAACGGTGTTGCCATGGTTACTAAAAATAGAAATTTCTGTATATAATTCCTTAAAAATGTTATTCCTCCTACAGTTTTAGTTTGATTTCAATATAACTGGACACACAAGTAGACTTCAATGTGATACATAATTAACTGCATCGTTTTTGATTTCGATGAACGGTGTTGTCATGATTACACAAAATAGAAATTTATGTGAAATTCCTTTAAAACGCTACTCCTTCTACAGTTTTGGTCTGATGGCAATGGCTAGTTTTCTCTTCCTTTGTTATAAGTACAAACAAGTAGAGCTATAGTCTCGACATTGTGTTGAACCCAATGAATCATTTTGCCTCGATTATAGTCAGAAAAAAACTCATGGCTGAACATATCCAGTCATTTGGACGAGTCAAGATTAGTGACAGTGAAACTGTAAATTCGCTACCATTTTTCTATTAGTGAAACATTGCTGATATAATGCAGGGTGGGACGTGACCTTGACTCGAGTTCAAAGTCCCCAAGGATAAGATGTTTTTGGTTGGATGCATGGACAGAAAGAATATCTAAATAAAATGTTTGAAATTTTCCAGACGGTAACACATGGATAATATTTTTATAACGAGAGCTAGTCATTGCTTAGATCAAGGTCATTTGGAGAGTTCAAGGTCACTTGGAAAGTTCAAGGTCACATATATTCCTTTACAGTCTTTTTCCTAGCTAAATATTGCAAGTTGCTTCTCTTAAAAGGTTTAAATTTTCACTTGTAGAACTTTAGAATGTGGCTTGACCTAGACTCAAGGTTACGTCTTCTTATCCGTAGCTCCAACGGAAGACCTATTTGTTGCTTTGCAACGAGCTCGGCTCTAGTTAATAAATCCATTCATTGATAATTAGGGTAAAACATTATAATTACACTTTGTTTTTCATACTAAGCGGCAAAAGCTATAAAGTACATTCGGAACACCTCTGATGAGTATAATAGTTAAGTGTATCCGAAGTTTTCCAGCTATCTGACGTTATGGCGCCAAATCTCATGCATTGATTGAGTGACTGACGTCATAACGGGTGTAAAGGCTTTATATACGAGCTCCCAGCGTCTAACGGTCAGGCGTCTGCTGTCTCACTCACTGTGCGGTCGCCAAATCTTGTTAGATAACGATGACCTTACAAGAGCAGGGCCTAGAAGAATATAGATGGGTAATTATCCCTCAATTAGTATTGACTTGTTAGCAACACTTGATTGCTTTATTTAAAGAGTTTTATTCAGACACAAGTAGTGATCTGGACTCGTTATTGTTTATTGTTGAATAACATTTACTAAGGCACAAGAAGTGACCTGAACTTGATATTTATAACTCCTGACATTATTACTAACAACAAACAAATGCATGATGCATCGTATTGAGTTTTGTGATGTTAGCATAACTTTTTGTCCCTATACAATTAGTTGTTTGCTACAACCTTTGAATGTTAACAAATGGTAGACGCATTGTATTAAAATATTAGCATAACTTTTTGTCCCTATACAATTAGTTGTTTGCTATAACCTAACATTTTATGTTTATACTCACTAAGTGAAGAAATCACTAGTTCAATCTTTATTCAAGACCTAAAGATATTAGGTCTATTTTCATTTATTTAAGGGTTTGTTTAAGGGTGGTTTTATTAATTAACATTTGTTGGGAAGGGTGGTTGGTTTGTTTTTATTTCAGGTGAGGACCGCAGAGCCAAAGAAGAGTATTTTTGTATGTTTATTGAATAAAATCTAATAAAATATTAAAAACAAATTATATCCTGTTGTCTTTCGTTCAACATTCAGATTAAGGAGCCCCACAATGTTACGCCGCTAAACATATAAAGCCGTAAGTCGTAACACAGCCACGGGTAGGAGAGAGCTATATGCGGACTCCGGACCGTGGCTTAAGACGATGGGATGGGTCTTCTTTAAAAAATCTTTATTGTTTGACATAATTCAGTTTTAATTGTATCATTAATTATTTTTATTTTTTGTTAGAGTCATAATTATTAGATTGCAACTAGATGAAATATGTGATTACAAATATCTTTTCACCAAAAAGCAATTCATTTAGTCTAAAACGTATTCTAATCTTACGGTTTGTATGTTAGAGGGAAATGGACTATGTCAAACACCCATCTCGCCCAGAGACTAATCAATACACCCAAATTAGCAAAAATCTGGATCAATTTAAATCTTTTTCTTTCCCCGCTGAACTTATTATTACGACAATAATATACACGACATTCATGTAGAAATAATTAACAAGCCCTTTTAATTGCACATCTGATAAAAATTGATCCGGAGTGCATATACATGTACAACGTATTATTATTCCGGACAGAAAAGTAAAAGGCTGCTAAATCAGTGGTCAAGTAATGTACTAAACTTCTGCTGATGATCTTTTCTGCAGCAATAGAACTTTATACACAGAGATTCGGAAGCACATGATATAAGTCAGTCACAAGCATACATGTTTGTAAACATAACAGCTAGAGGGTGCGTTAACATTAAATGTCTGTATCAATTACAGATAATTCTCTGTATACCCACATGTTGTCATTTGTGTATCTGTTCAATTCAGTTGTTACCGAACTTTCATATAGTATAAGTATACCGTTACAGTAGTTACTAGTGTAAATACATTGCCATAATTATATAATCACCAGAATACCTAAGAGTGAATTTATTATCTCAAAAATTGGAAAACATGCATGATGAAAGAACGCGACAAAAAAGCAACAGAAAATTGAAGTAAAATAAATGCAAACAACGAAAATAAAATGACAGAACAGAGCTATACATATATACTTAACAACATTTAACTTTATCGCCATTGTTGACTATTGTCAGAAATTATAATTTCTTCTCAGTAAAAAAAGTTCAAACATATTTTCAATTTTTCAAATCTTAAAGTATATAGATGAATAGATGCATAGATGAATACAATTAAACAAATATTTTCAGTAAAACGAATTTATAATACCGGTATCTATAACTAGCAATTAATATTGCATGTGAGCATTTTCGAGAAGTACCATAATAATCACGTTTGCTTTGAATAAGCCATAGATCATATACATACCGTTTTGAAAGGTGAAATGCATTAAATAATTACAGAATGTCACAGAGTTTATTTTTATGCGTTAAATAATTACAGAATATCACAGAGTTTATTTTTATTTACATCACAAAATTTGCAATTTCAAGAGTGTCAAATCTTATAAGCTGAAAAAAAAACGGAAAAAGGAAGTATTTTGATATTTATTATTAAGAGAATAATTGTCATTAGAAGATTCCATTCATTGTAGAATAAGAGGCATTTACACTTACGGGACGTGAAGTAACCACAGACAATTAAAGGTTAAATCCATATCTTATAATTTGAGTTACTTCAGGAAATTTCATTGCTTGAAATTTGTAACTAAATACATTCATCCCGAAAAAAACATCAACTGTAAATTTCATAAATAATTAAGAAAGGAAGTAAGACGCCCCTCCTCAATTCATAAACAAGATTTGCAATGTAGTGTTTGACAGAGAATTTTTTTTTTTGAGATATTGATTGGTGTTAAATAAAAACATTGAATTTTCTCTAATTAATATCGTAGGAAAGCAGATTATTCGAAAGATGAATCTGACTCATCTAGTCGGATTCTTGCCGTTAAATACACCAATAAAGGATAACATTTTTACATGTACATGTAATCATAGAATAATGCTTTCTTGGATATTTCAAGGTAAAGTTTAAATCTTGCAATTCCTACAAATTAAAAAAAAAATTGCTAGTTTAAGAGTGTCCGATCCTACAAACTAAAAAAAACGGAAAAAGAAGTATTTTTTAATGTTCATTATAGAGTGAATAATTGTCATGAGACGATTTCTATTATTGTAGAATATAAGCGGCATTTACTCTTTCGAGACGTGAAATAACCACAGACAATTAAAGGTAATTATATATTTAGTTTTACTTGCTTGATAATGAAATTACATCAAATGGTTTAATTTCGACGAATAGATATTGTAAAAAAACAAACAAACAAACAAACAAACAACCCCCCCCCCCAAAAAAAAAACCCCCCTCAAAATGACATTTAAAATGCATTCACAGATGATCCTTTGTCTAAGAATTGTGCATATCAAACAATTTGGATAACAGAAAAATAGCAAAAAGGATACAAATACTGTAGAAGTACTTATTTCCGCGTGGTATTAATTTACGCTATGTACGCGGTAACAAGTTTTCCGCGGACATTTGTCCAAGCGTAATCAATATAAATGTAAGGCATATAGTGACAATCTAAGAAATCCGCGTAATTTTCTACCCGCGGATTAAACAGAAATTGAGATACCGCGGAATTATGACCCCGTGGAAAAAAGTACGTCTACAGTAATTAAATTCATAACAATTAGAATTCTTATACCAAAGATTCCGATACTTTTTTCTGACTTTTTGAGGAAAAGAAATGTTTTCTGTTGGGGTGTATACAAATATTGTTGCCTGATTTGACAGAAGAATATTTAAGCTTATATGATGTATATTTATCGCTACTTTCTATTATCGTTTTTGACTTCCATACTGGGTATTAAAAACGCCCTGACTTGTCCAACGAATTGAAAGATTTTAACGTTCTTGTAAGGGTTTAGAGCAAAGTATTATGTTGTGCTTTAGATTAGACCTGACTGAATGATTTATAACGACTCCAGTGTTTATGTTGTGACAATATTCACACATTGAAGATACCAAATTATTTTTGTAAACAAAGGCACCAGATACCTTTGTATATCTTCGCACAAGAACATTTCTATAATCAAAGAAGCATCCACATTAATCCCTATAAAATATGTACCTAACTTCTGCCTTGATCAACGTCACACTTACATGCCCTCAAACACACACAAGCGCCTTACTTTCCGCCTATACTTTACCGTTGCATGGGGTGATTTATTGCTAAAAAGAAAACTGAGACTTTCATTTAATAACGCAATTTTTTTTTTGACTAAGATGAATGTTTAGCTTTTGAAACTCACATACATTGTTTTTAATGGGGATATGGGTTGGAACAGAACTGAAGAAGACTGCTTTTCATCTATATTGGAGAACAACAGAAGTCTACAAAGTTCTTCAGATAATTTAGCAGCCTATAAGGAAATCACAAGTAATAAAACTACAATCTCTTTAGTGACTTTAATGATTGCACTAGTATTTTTCATAATTGGGATAGTTGGGAACTTTTTCACAATCATAATAATTTTTGTGAAAAAAAATTTACACACACCAACTTACACATGTATAGCTTGTCTGGGAATTGCTGATGTTCTAGCATCTTGTTCCCGATTCGTTTTACTACTACATTACTATTTTGTAATTTTCAAAATTTACATGGAAATTGCAATATACATCTTAATTGTTATCTTTTTCCTACATGCAGCAAATTTACACATAGTTCTGTTCGCATATTTACGTTGTAAATTGATTTCATCGCCGCTTCAAAGTGTTGAAATAACGTGTCGAAAGGTTCTTCGAATTTCCATGTTATTTGGGTACTAAGTACTGCTATGGCTTTTGTTCATGGCACAATAATAACTTTGGAACTAAAAAATATTTTAACTAAGTCTTCTAAAAATAGTTTTCTCACGGATTTTGTATTATTGTCATATATTTACTTTTTGCCTTTGATCCTTATCGTGTTTTTTCATATTAAGAAAATAAGAACGTTAAGGCAGCAGCAATGTCCATCTGAACGAACTTATACACATATGTCACATTCAATGTCTGTTATGTTTATCGTTATAATTGCAATATTTATTGTAAGTTCAACTCCGTTATATATACGTGTAACAATGCTTTACATCTGTAGTGTTGGAAATGCTGAGTATGCTTTCTGCTCTGGAATTACAATAAGCTATTCAATATCCAATCTTTGTATAATGCTGAATAATTGTATAAACCCGATCATTTATTTCCTGTTTTCCTATCCCGCACGCAAATTTCTCAACAGATGTCGAACATTTTGGACATAAGTTTAGTTGAAAATTGCTGCTACAGTATTTAACTGCACGAAATAATGTAAGAAGGAAAAGTGATTTTATGAAATAAGCTATAAGCTTTGAGCATTCGAGGCATTCTAGATGTATTTTCTATGTTTTTTAAACAATGGTTTAATATAAATCAACGTCATCTTATGTTATCTTTTTTTTGTATCAGAGCTTTAAGTTAATTTAAATAAGAATAACAAAGATAATTTCTGACGAAAACCATCCTTGGTCATATTTTCATATCGAATTCTGTTATTCCTTTCTAGCGCCAGAAATAAGTTTATCTTATAAAGTGGAGATTATTTTTTCTTCAGATCAATGAGAATGAAATCGCTAAACCCATAGTAATAGAAGAATCAAAGCTATGAATAATAACATTTGGGGAAATTATGAAAAGCAGTCGGGAACACTTTAGCTGCAATGAACCTTATTAAACTTCATATAAAACTAATAAATTTTGAAATAAAATCTGATTGACCGAGACAGTCACGTGACCGTCGTGTACGTTTGCCCTGGAACAAAACTTCGTGTTTCACGTCGTGATTCATGATTGGACTTCACATGTCTACGAGTGAGATGATCAATACTAAGTTAGACTGTTTATATCGTTGATTGATATGACGATATAAAATTGTAAAATATTATATTTAGAACAATGTGTCCATGCTTAATTATCAATTTCTTTATGAAGCGCGGTTAGTGGTGTAACTTACACCTGTTGCATGTTTATCTTATTCAAATGTATACTTTATATATTGGATTTTCTTTATATGTCCTGCATTGTACTTGATTCGATAAAATAAAATGAAAATTGCATGAATGGTCTGAAGACATGAAGATTTCTTTGCCCATGAAAATCTTATTCCCCGAGGTCAACGTATAATATCACCATGCATCATAATTTATTTCATTTCGAGGGCTGTTCAATAAATAATGTCCTCAGTGCTCGGAAAGAAGGAAAAGACGTTCTTCAATCATTTTGTCTTAATGATTTAACTTAATATTCACTTTTAATTAAAACAAATGTCCATAAGATTTTTATCTAATTTCGGATTGTTTTTAGAACTCATTTTTGGGCATGACTCTTAGGATATTAGAAAATGGCATACCCTATGATTTCCTGGACTTGTTTCTTCCTTCTGAAAAGTGTTTTTTTTTTCAAGTTTGGAAATAGATACAACTCAAAACGTCAAAGATCTGACGAATATTGTTAATGTGAAAAAAAAATTAAATTTCTGTTTATCCCCAAAACTATTTTATTTTTAAGGGCGTGCGGGTTTGGACGCAGTCATGAAGAAATTTAATATTGTGTTTTCCTGATTTTTGGTCCTTCCTCCAATAAACCCTTCGTTTTTTTTGCAAAACAATTGCTTTCTAGACTCCCCCAGAAAGTTTTCTCGAATACGAATTTGAACAACATTACCACTTATATTAAAGAAATTTGCATATAAATCTGTCTTTTTGCTCTTGCAATTCTTTGCTCTTGTCAGATCTTCGCTGTTTTTGTCAAGTACATCTTATGGTAAATTTTGTTTGGAGGATTTTAAGCAATAGGTTCAGGTTTTATGATCTGTTTGAATTTCAAACAAACGTGGATAACTACAATTGCTGATATTTCAAAATAATTGTTAAGACATTCGTATATGCTGTCACTCATTTTTCAAAAAATAGTTTGACCGTTGAGTACTAAGCTATTTTCATTTTATTAAAACGTTTCTTTAAAACAATGTAAACTACTCCCGAAATGAGTAGATATGTCTACGAGTATGTCTACGAAATTAGTAGATGTGTCTAATGGATTTAATGTCTATCAAATTTGCTATTGTCCTAAAGACAATCATACATCATCAAAAATTTATTATTTGTTGAAATTTGGCAAACTGTACATTCGTTTTTATAATTTTTATAGGCAAGGACGGTACCCATTTTTGATGCCGATTATATAATTTTTTATCATTGAAATCCTTCTGCTCATTTGTCTATAGAACAGACATTGGTTGCTGTATATTCACATACTTCAGTGAATAATTCTTTTGGATTTTTAAAAGTTTGACAGCAGCTTTATTGAAGCTTTTATTTTTACTCTTGTTTACTCATTCTTTACCATTCATTTATAATGCAGAATCTCGAATAGCCCTTGATTTCCAGCTTCTCACAATGAAACTAGGTGATGAAATGTGGTCACATAAACTGTTATAAATTCATTAAAGATTCAATAATGAGAGAAAGTCAAGCTTTATGTCATTTGATATCTGTATTGTATGTCATACAGTTCAGGACATTATTTATTAAACAGCCCTCGTATTGTAGTTGAAAGATCCATTCAATAGTTTCTCTCGGCAACAAAGTTTTAAACATCTATGTTTGATAGTTACATGCATTTAATAAGGCATTATGTGTTAGATATATATTTCATAGGAAAAGAAAAATATAAACAAAATTAATTGAAACTAGATACTTGCATCATGTTCTAAAGTAATTCTTTTGTAATTTATTTTATTAGTTTAATTCCCGAATGACCCTTATGTAAAGCCTAACTATCAAATCCAATCTATACATATATACAAATTTTAAATAAAATACAATGCAGCTCAGCAGATATGGCTTTTGTGGTTTTTTTTTTATCAAAACTTAATTTTAAAGTAAACTGCAAATGTTCACATATTCAATGACACTCAATGGGTTTAGGGAAATTTACGACAAAACCTCCATTATACATATTTGTATCTATCAATACACGCAGTTACTAGACTTCCGTTTGTAGTAGCATAAAGGTCAGATAAATTTGAAGTAGACCGCCACTCGAGTTAAGAGGGAAATAATCACATGGACAAATGAAGTACATTGAGGAAAGCTTGCACATTGGTATGTTACTGTTAATTAATGTTTAAATTTCTTATCGATCCTCAAAATTTAAAAGTGAAATATAAGTATGCAGTTGTAATCTAATACTATTTTTTCCAGTTAGAATTTTAGTAATGGTATGAACATTTATAAAGTAATCTTCATTTCATTAATAAATTGTACGGAATGAACTCGATCGGTCACACGTTCAACAGGACCTGTTCAAGATGAAACAAATTATGTAAACGTATTGAGATAATTTGTTGACTATGAGAACCTTGGTGATTCTATAAAATGTAAAACTGCTAGACCTTTTACCTAACAGTTTTGTTATTTTTACGTTTGAACAACAGACCAATTGATGTTTTTTTTCCTTTCTGGAATTGTGCTTGTTAAGACGTTTTTATACCTTTAGATGATTTGATAGTGTTTTTTTTTATTCTTTATTTGTAGTATATAAAATAATTCAATATTATAACGCTTAATTCTGAATGATATCAAGTTCGTAAAACGCAGCACAGTTAAGGTTACAATTGGAAATATCGGCGATTTTTTAAGATAAAAAATACATACATTATTAGGATGGGCGATTCTTTTTAGGAATTCACTGACATCAAAAAAATGTAATGTGGTTTAAATCTACATGTTGGGAACGTTTAGATTTTTTATTTAGACTTGTCATGTGATGTCGACGTCACATGACTTTTGCAATTATACTTGTAGTTTGGAGGTCATCTATAAATTTCATTATTGCAAGGGCATAACCAAGTTAAAAATTTTAGTTTATTTTATAATCCTTTTCAACGCTATATGTAGTTTGTGAAAAGTGCTGCGAACCTATATAGATTCCCTTTTTAATTGGTAAAATTTAATTTGTTGGACGTCAGGTCGATTATTTTGCTGGTCAACTACATTAAACAAAGCTATAATTAATTTATTTGCAAGATTTCAAGAGGTTCGCAGCACTTTTCAAATATCTTAATGCTTCTTGAGTTTATGTGTAAAATTTTGACAAGATGCATTGAGGGTATGCCCTTGCAATAAATCGATTTATTAGGGCCCCTCCATTACTATTTCAATGAATCTGCATATAAACACACGACAGTATCGCTTGTCTGGGGAATGCACATACAGTTTATAAATAAAATACTAAAATACACATCGCATCCAAGTTAACGGCTTTTTATTTAACAGCAAATAACATTTTATTTGATATCAAAAGACATTTTTTATTGTGCAAAATGTGACTTGATCAGCCTCTCACTGTGTACAAACTGCGTCATTTTTCCGAGATGACGTCACATTGACAAGTGCATTACGATCGATGCATCGTTTATATACTGTTGTGTGGGATTTAACAAACGACAAAACTGCATGAAATAGTAAGTTTGTATGTTGTATACATCTATCCAGTTGTTTGAAATAGCAAATAACTTACTTTTGTGGTATTTTGAAGACCTTATATTATGTGTGACGTCATAGTTAACATTTCCCGTACAAATTAGGCCCCGCCTTCTTACTGTAACCTTAACTGTGCTGCGAATCCAAGAGTTAGTTGACTTGAATACCAGAAACGTTTGAGACATAAAAATATGAAAATCAGTTTCCTTTCTATTTTCTTAAATTTCCTATATCTAGATATATATATTAAATGTAATTAACGCAAAACCGATCAGCAGAACACATTTAAGCTAAATGTAGTGTAAAGTTGACCTGAACAAATTCATAGCTGTCTGCGAAATTGAATGTGTTCAATGCACACTCATTTCTACTTTGAAAACAAAGGGTTCAATTGATAAGAGAATGTTGGGATATAAGTTTGAAATCAATAATCGGGAAATTAAACATCTTGATTAACTTTTCATCTAGTCTTGCCACTGTATTCTTTCAAGAGGGTTAGACCTTTTGAAAACATATATATCCATCTAATAATCTCCCTTTGTGTACATGTATTCCATTCCGTAGATTACGAGAAAAATACTTGATCAGGAAAGTAGGCATGACCTTTTAGTTTGTTTTGAACGATCACATAAATAATGTAAGCCCGTAATATGCCAATGTGTGATGGGACTTCATATCAATTCAATTAAACGAAGGCGCATTTATCGAAATCGATCAAACAATTGACCAAATGTACATAATGTCTCTTTTGATTTACTTTTGCCTTAAGTCAGTTAACAATCAGGTCTTCATCACATTAGCATTAAACATTACTCCGTCCACTTGAAAAATTTGAATTTGACTATTTGAAGAAAATCAAGCGTAAATTTAGATTTATCTACTGCAGAGTACAAACTTATGTTTATGAATCTAAATATTTTCCATCATAGGCTTTTAAAGCAACTACATGAGTTCTGTCCAGTCGGTTTCTAAAATATACAAATGAAATATTATATTTTGTTGTTTTAGTAATATTCTTAATCAAAAAAATAATCATGATAAATTAATGTAAATGACGAAATGGACGTATGTTACATTTATGCTTAAAGCAGACAAGGCTGGTTTAATATCATCTCTGTTTGGAGGGTACATCATTATCACTATTAAATAACTTAAAAGATGTAGAAATTTTCTTTCTCTTATACAATTATTCTCTGCAATCAATTAGAAACTTAATTTTGAATATCATGTACAATTACTTATTAGGTAAAAACTGAACTTAGAAATGTTCATATACTGTTATACGTCATCGACAAGATAATCTTATCTGAAATTGATATTTAAAGGTTGTGGAGTTCCTTATAGGCAACATGCTAATAACATCAATGCATATGTCAATACGATATATCCCATTGGATTTTAAATAAAAGACCCCACAAAGTTTACCACATCTCTTTAACTTACTTTACTCGAAAAGAATCAACTTACAAATAACTTGTATGACAAACGAGATGATTTCAACTTTTCTATAGTTGGACTTCCTTACTCATCTAGTCATATTCCGCTTTAACCTGAAAGAGCATATTCTGAGTACGATGAATGTTTCAACTGAGGCACAATACTGACAGATGACTTGATGTTAAACGGATTTAAACACTCTCGTTTTCAGTTTGCATTGCGTAAATTTTCTGTTCCTTATTTCTGTTCCTTGTTAACAACTATAACCTATATGGATCTTACTTTAGCTGACTTGTTTCATATATTATATACCCATCAATTTCCTTGTTTTTGTTACTGTTAATTTTACAGAGTTTGATCCGATTTTCCGGATCAACACACTGTGGTTTTCTGAATCCATATCATCACTCTCTGAAACTGATGACATAGTACGCAAAAACATGACGTTATTTTTCTTGCGCGTTAAAAAGTCCCTTGTTATTATGCTTTGTTTTATGGATAAATATTATACAATTGATCTGTAAAGTTTTTTTCTGCTATATTTAGTAGTTATAAGGGGGTATATAATAAATTTATCATTATAACAGTAACTTGATCCGAAGAGCTGTATCACGTCTCGTTGACAGGCGCGGATCATCAGATCAAACTTCGCGTCTCGTTAGATCTGATGATCCGCGCCTGTCAACTCGACGTGATACGACCCTTCGGATCAGGTTGGTTACTGTTATAAATAATATATATATATATATTCTATTATTAACTATGAGATGCTCCGTCTACCTTATTTAGACAAGGACTCAAGGCGCTTGTGTCCGGTCAACAGGGGATACCCTCTCCTTCTTTACACCTGGTCCCACCTGTGCTATTTCCAAAGTTTTTTATGTCCTCTTTACAGAGTAAGTTTTTTTTAGATCATCCACTGTTTATTATCTTTACTTCTTTCCCCTTTTAAGACAAATCTAATAGCATAGCACACTAGTAATTAAACTGATGTTATTGTTACAGTGATGTTGGCGCCGTTTACAAAACACGGACAGGTCACGGAATCACGGATGCACGGAAATATAGAAAATAGTACAAATCACGGATTGTTTTTTGCACGGATGATAAATCCGTCCGTGCATCTCCGTACATTAAAAAAATCCGTGAGATCTATAAATAAAAATAAAACAGTGAGTAATATTCACGGAATTTATTTATCGGAAGAAAATGTTACAATATTTGATAACAAAGAATTTTTTAATAAACTTATGAACTCTTACAATCCATACATTTGATGGTTTTAGACTTTCTAATTTGTTTTTCACTAAGTGTTGTATTTTGACATCGTGGATGAAACCACTGGCGGCACTTAGTGCAATTAAACATGAATCCATGTTCAGGCATTCTGCACGTGCAAAACAACTTCATGTCAAATGTAAACTCTATTGACTGTTGGCGTTTACACGGAGATGACGGAAATTTACGGAAAATTCAGTCAGTGATACATTTCATCAAATGGGGCCTCATTGCTTCAGTGTGGAAATGAGTATTTTCTGGAAGTCCACCGAAACATATCTCTACTGCGTTTGCAATGGCATAGCGACCACAGTCGTTGCAATTTTTCTGGACATCAGAATTCATAAAGTGAACTGTAATGTTTTCCTCTGGAGAATGCATTATATTAGCAATGCTCATTTGAACGGCTGATGAAATTGAGTTTGACATTGCGCTATCATAAAGTTTAACGCACGAGGACGCAAAATTTACATTCATACTTGTAAACATAATCCAAAGCTGGTCTTAACATTTTCTTGAATTTGTTTGATCACGGAGGGTTTAATTCTCACGGAAATTTTTGTCTGTTTTGTGCCATTTCCGTGCGATGATAAAGGAACATACACCTCTTTCCTAAACCTTTTGTCTGTAATTCTTTTTCTCCCCTCCGTAGCAATATGCAAATAGTAATAATACTTTTTTAATTCTCCGGAGTTTCCTTTCACTTTCCGGGTTCCTTCACATGAAAACCTACGTATAAGAAAGGAACGAAAGAAGATAAGAGATAGCAGATAAAGAAGAGAAAACAATCGATAGAATAATAGATAAAAATATAAGAACAGTTTTTTACAGCTCTATATTTATTAATTATAAATATTTGAAATATACCTATGTCCATCTGCAACCCAATCTCTATTCTCCATTTCATTTTTTGGATGAAAAACATAAACTTTGCCACCTTTTGGGCGAAATGGCATTTGTGAATTATGTTCTTTATATAATATTAAATGTTCAACATCTCTATCACTAAGGCTAGAGTGTCTATTCGAAATTATAGGTTGAACTTCTGAAGCTTTATCGTCATCCATCTCGCGCCAAATCCTAGCTCTATTTGTGACGTCACCGTGGATACAATTGTTACGTATACAGTTAAGCTATACGGATTTCCGTAAACTCAAAAAGTAAAATGATAATAATTACTACCGAATAGCAGAAATAAAATTATCCTTAATTTAAATTTTCCGTACATAAAAATTTATCAGTGATTTCTCCGTATTTTGTAAACTTATTTCCGTATTCCGTGCATCCGTATTCCGTGACTTATCCGTGTTTTGTCAACCTCCCAATGTTGGTTTTATTGAACACCATTTAAAAATATACATGCACGTGTAAAATGAATTTCCTGAGTCCATACATTCATTTTCCTTTCTTTTGTTAGAAATGGACAGAAACACAACAGTTGAAAGCCTATTTCCTTTAAGCAAGAATTACAACATCAGTGACTTAGAGCTGGAGGATAACGTTACGTACAACACTTCTAGAAACAATGATTTTCCAACGGAATTCTTAGTTACTTTAGTTGTTGCTACGTTAATACTCATAACTGGAGTGACTGGAAACAGTTTTACAATTATGTTAGTTATTGTGAAAAGAAACTTACACACGCCAACATACACCGCCATAGCTTGTCTTGGAATTGCTGACCTCCTAGCATCCTGTTCCCGATTCGTTTTACATTTGAACCAATATTTTGACTTTTTAAATTCGATGGAAATTACAGTATATGGCATTATAACTTTGTTTTTCCTACATGCAGCAAATTTCCATGTAGTTTTATTTGCATATTTGCGTTGTAAATTAATTTCGTCCCCACTTCATAGCATTGGAATTACGTGTCGAAAGGTTTTGAAAATTTCCATCGTTATTTGGATAGCAGGTGGTGTTGTGACGTCAGCCTACGGTACAATAATGATACTTGAAATCAAAAGTATTGTTTCACTTGAAGACAGTTTGCTCACTGAAATTATATTCTGGTCTTATACTTACTTTTTGCCATTATTCCTCATAGTTTACTTTCATGTTACAAAAATAAGAACGATGAAGCAACATAAATCCGAAACAACAAGAACACCGCGTTATACACATATGTCTAAGTCAATGTCTTTTATGTTTATTATCATCATTGCCATATTTGTCATCAGTACAACTCCATCATATGTGCATGTCATCATACAATACATATGCTGGAAAGAAAATTACCATTCAATTACCGGTATTTGCATGCATTATCCTTTTTCATTAAGCTATTCAATCTCCTACATTTGCGTCATGTTAAATAATTGCATAAATCCAATAATTTATTTCATGTTTTCCCCTCCTGTCCGAAAGTTTCTGAACCGTTGTTTGTCGATTCAGAGATAATTTATTATCAGGTGAGACAGACTTAAGCTGAAAAGACGCGTTTTCTTATACTTATATATACCTCTCAAGAGATACTTTAGGCGATAACAGCATAATGGATACTACTGTATCATGGCACTAATCTAGTTTAATGAATTCAATTTTTAACCCTTTTAGTAGATATATGTAGGTTATTCCAAAAAGATGTATATGAGTAAACATACATGTGGACGTAAATAGTACGTGTGTCATAATTCCCTTTGAGAATGACAAAGACTCCTAAATATGACAAACTCTGAAGACGGATCTGATATTCTACTGTCAAAATTACAAAAAATTAATGGATTGAAAAATAGTATATAACGCCGTAACAATAACAGTTTACAGATATACTGACTCAATTCATTTTAGAATAGATGCTAGATTTACTAAAAGCTAATAATTTTTATATAAGCTTGAAATAATATTGAGCATGGCATTGCTGAAATCTCTAACTAAACACAGCACCAGAAATATACCTCTACATGAAATGTACTCTTCCAAACAATCCAAAATATTCTTGATTGAAATCAAATTCATGAACTTGATTTGTTTCCGTTTGCAATAAGTAGTCCTAATCATGGACTCGGTACAGTGTATTAATATTCAAATATTTGAAAATGTACATGCTTACATCGCAGCAACCAAACGTTTTACACTTTACACTGTACGTTACTTCTGTCAACATTTCCTAAACGGTACAACATTGTAATTTTTTTTCTACTCTTTTTTCATGTTTCTTTTTAAATATCTTTGTCTTTTTATTTTCATACCTAAATATTGTGTGTGTTCATCTTGACTTTGTAGGAGGGCTAAAATAGGTTTTGCCTGCTGCCCGATCCCATTCACTTTTTAAAATTCAAAAATTTAAAATAAATAAACACAATACAGAAAACAACAGGAGGCTACCAAGTTATTCCGAGGATGAAGCAGCGCATAAGAAAATCAAAAACTATAAAAATACAATACCATAAGCGACTTTAACTTTTGCAAAAGCATTGCTCATAATTGGATTAACTAGAAAGAATTACAGATACTAACTTACGCATGGGAATTGCTGACGTTCTAGCATCTTTTTCCCGATTTGTTTTACTACTACATTACTATTTTGGAATATTCAAAATTTACATGGAAATTGTAATATATATCATAATAGTTATCTTTTTTCCTACATGCAGCTAATTTACACATATTTTTGTTTGTATATTTACGTTGTAAATAGTTTTTGTCACCACTTCAAAGTGCTGAAATCACGTGTCGACAGGTTTTTCAGATATCTAGCGTTAATTTGGTACTTAGTACTACTATGGCGTCTATTTATGGATGAATTATAACTTTGGAACTCAAAAGTTATTTTGACATCTTAGGATAGCTTTCTCACAGATTTTGTACTATTGTCTTATATTTACTTTTTGCCTTTGATCCTTATCGTGTTTTTTCATATTAAGAAAATAAGATAATTGAGGCAGCAACAATGTCCATCTGAATGAACGTATACACATATGTTACATTCAATGTCTATAATGTGATCTTTATCGTGCCACACCTGCTGTGACACGGGGCCTCGGTTTATACGGTCTCATCCGAAAGACCGCCCCATTTAGTCGCCTTTTACGACAAGCAAGCGGGTACTGAGGACCTATTCTAACCCGGATCCCCACGGGGCCCGTAGATAACGAGAAAATATACTGGATCAGGAATCTAAGCATGATTTTGTAGTTTGTTTTGAACGATCACATAAATAATGTAAGCCCGCAATATGCCAATGTGTGATGGGACTTCATATCAATTCAATTAGACGAAGTTGCATTTATCGAAATCGATCAAACAATTGACCAAATGTACATAATGTCTCTTTTGATTTACTTTTGCCTTAAGTCAGTTAACAATAAGGTCTTCATCACATTAGTATTAAACATTACTCGGTTCACTTAAAAGTTTTGAATTTGACTATTTGAAGAAAAGCAAGCGTAAATTTAGATTTATCTATATCAGAGTATATATGTACAAACTTATGTTTATGAATCTAAATGTTTTCCATCATAGGCTTTTTAAGCAACTACATGAGTTCTGACCAGTCGGTTTCTAAAAATATACAAATGAAAAATTATATGTTGTTATTTTAGTAACATTCTTAATCATAAAATGATCATGATAAATTAATTAAAATGACGACATGGACGTATTTTATGCTTGAAGCAGACAAGGCTGGTTTAATATCATCTCTGTTTAAAGGGTTCATCATTATCACTACTAAATAACTTAAAAGATGTACAACTTTTCTTTCTCTTATACAATTAATCTCTGCAATCAATTAGAAACTTAATTTTGAATATCATGGACAATTACTTATTAGGTAAAAACTGAACTTAGACAATTTCAATACTGTTAAACGTCATCGACAAGATAATCTAATCTGAAATTGATATTTTGAAAAGGGTTGTGGAGTTCCTTATAGGCAACACGCTAATAACATCAATGCATATGTCAACACGATACATCCAAGTGAATTTTAAATAAAAGACCCCACAAATTCTACCACATCTCTTTAACTTACTTTACTCGAAAAAAAAATCAACTTACAAAAAACTCGTATGACAAACGAGATGATTTCAGCTTTTCTTTAGTTGAACTTCCCTACTCATCTACTCATATTCCGCTTAAACCTGCACATGGTGGTAGCGTCTCTCAGCTTTTTCCTTACTAAAGAGCAAACTCTGAGTACGATGAATGTTTCAACTGAGGTACAACACTGACAGATGACTTGATGTTAAACGGATTTTAACAACTTCGATTTCAGTTTGCATCGCATAAATTTTTCTGTTCCTTATAATGACCTTGTTAACAACTATAACCTATATGGATCTTACTTTAGCAGCTTGTTTCATATATTCTTCTATTAACAATGAGATTTTCCGTCTATCTTATCTAGACAAGGGCTCAAGGCGCTTGTGTCCGGTCAACAGGGGATACTCTCCCCCTCCTTACACCTGATCCCACCTCTGCTATTTCCAAAGTTTCTTTTTATGTTCTTTTTATGTTCTCTTTACAGATTAATTTTTTTTAGATCATCAACTGTTCGTTATCTTCACTTCTTTCCCCTTTTAAGACAAATTAGATAGATTCGATAGTAATTAAACTGATTTTATTGATACAATGATGTTGGTTTTATTGAACACCATTTACAAATATACATGCACGTGTAAAATGAATTACCTGAGTCCATACATTCATTTTCCTTTCTTTTAATAGAAATGGACAGAAACACAACAGTTGAAAGACTATTTCCTTTAAGCAAGAATTACAACAACAGTGTCTTAGAGCTGGCGAATAATGTTACGTACAACACTTCTAGAAACAATGATGTTCCTACGGAATTCTTAGTTACTTTAATTGTTGCTATGTTAATACTCCTAACTGGAGTGATTGGAAACAGTTTTACAGTTATTTTTGTTATTGTGAAAAGAAACTTACATACGCCAACATACACAGTCATTGCTTGTCTTGGAATTGCTGACCTCCTAGCATCCTGTTCCCGATTCGTTTTACATTTGGACCAATATTTTGAGTTTTTGAATCCGATGGATATTACCGTGTATGGCATTATCACTATTTTCTTCCTACATGCAGCAAATTTCCATGTAGTTTTATTTGCATATTTGCGTTGTGAGTTAATTTCGACACCTCTTCAAAGTATTGGAATTACGTGTCAAAAGGTCTTGAAAATTTCCATCGTTATTTGGATAGTAAGTGGTGTTGTGACGTCAGTCTATGGTACAATAATGATATTTGAAATCAAAAGTATTATTGCACTTGAAGACAGTTTGCTCACTGAAATTATATTCTGGTCTTATACTTACTTTTTGCCGTTATTCCTTATAGTTTACTTTCATGTTACAAAAATAAAAACGGTGAGGCAGCATAGATCTGAAACAACAAGAACACCATGTTATACCTGTATGTCTAAGTCAATGTCTTTTATGTTTATTATTATCATTGCCATTTTTGTCATCAGTACAACTCCATCATATGTGCATGTTATCATACAATACATATGCTGGAAAGAAAATTATCAGTTCAATATTTGCATTCATTATCCTTTTCTATTAAGCAAATCAATCTCTTATATTTGCGTCATGTTAAATAATTGCATAAATCCATTAATTTATTTTATGTTTTCCCCTCCTGCCCGAAAGTTTCTAAACAGATGTCGGTCAATTCGGAGATGATTTATAATCAGGTGAAACAGGCTAAAGCTGAAAATACGCAAGTTCGTTGAGGCTAGGTAGAGGCATTTCTCTGCAAATGAGCTAATGAAAAATGCATAATTTGTGTAATTTTCACACAGAAAAGGTTCAAGCTTATTATCTTATTCATTCTAAGTTCACACAGCATTATAAAGCAACTGCATATTATGACGTCATATTATGACGTCATTGATCTTTCCCATTCATTGTAATAAAGATATCAGCAAAATAACGCCGGAGCAAGGGCATATCCTATATAATTTGAATAAATAAAGTAAAATATAAAGAAGAATGTGAAAAAAAATAATAAAATTGCTGTACAAATCCTATGCGCTTTTCTAATTTATAAAAATTTCAGAAAACGTACGCCGGACAGTGAATTTTTAAAACTTTTAAAATAGTAACTAAACAATTGCACTGTCGACATTTATGCAGCAATATCACAAATCCTTGTAATATTCTGCGTCTAATAATACCTTGTTCTGAAGAACAAAGTTGATTATGCCCTTGCGCCGAAGCCATTTATGTTGATGTTCCTTATAAACTTGTGTATTACAGTACTATGACGTCTTGATATAACGTCATAATGTGAACTGGCTAGGGCATGTTGTGGGTACCACGTTTATAGAAGAAAACAAGTTTCAACTTTTTCTGTGCAATAATTTCAGCCCCTATGCGTTTTAATTAGTCCATTGCATAGAAACCACCATATGTTGCCTTAACTAACTTGCGTACGCGTTTTCTTATGCTTATGTATACATCTCAGGAAATTTTATAGGAGAGTACAGAAGCAAAATGGATACTAATGTATCATAGTACTAACTCTATTGTTATCCAATTTTTAACCGTTTTAGTAGATATATGTAGGTTATTCCAAAAGATGTAAGCGTATGAGACAACGTACATGTGGACTAAAATAGTTCCCTTTCAGAATGACAAAGACTCTTGAATATGACAAACCCTAAAGACGAATCTGATTTTCTATGGTCAAAATGATAAATATGAATGGATTGAAAAGAAAGTATATAACTCCGTAACTATATTAATTTACAAGTCTGCTGATTCCAGTTATTTCAAAAAAAGATGTTGGATTTACTAGAAAATAATACTTTATACATAAGCTTGAAATCATTTTGAGCATGTCATTGCTGAAACCTCTAACTAAACACAACACCAAAATTATACCTCTCCAAGAGATGTACTTTAACAAACAATCCAAAATATTATTGATTGC
>PRKT01000281.1:0-33344 GCA_003671525.1 Saccostrea glomerata
AAAAGGGAAGTTGAATTATTGTTTCTTTATTTATATGTGACATGTTTTTTTTTTTAAACTTCAAATTTTTAAATGAGTATAATCCTTCTTTTTCCTCAATGAATTATCAAACAAATTAACAGTTTAATATAATTACCATATATAAATTGTTGAACCTGTGTGTATTGCTGCTCACATTGCTGTATCTTGTTTTGTTGAATTGAATGAAGGTTTGAAAAGGCATTTATTTTGTGAATTTGATACAAAAAATGAATATTTTTCAGGATACATACAAATACAAATATATTCCCCCAGAGGAAAGAGAAAGTGAAGATAATCAAAATAGTGATGCCTTAAAGAAAAGGGTAACTGTTAAGGCTACTTTGATTTTCAAACATTAAGACAGATAAAAACATAATAAGTGCATAAGATATTTTACAATCTCCATAACTGCTTTAAAGAACAACAGAGGTGAATGGATTTATAATGGTGAAATTTAATGAATTACTGTTTGGACGTATATTGAAATTATGATGGGTAATTTATTGTATATATGTTTTATATGAGGGGTAATTTTATTGTATTTATGATGGGTAATTTCATTATCCCAGGTAACATTTGCTGACCAGGATTCTCCTTTGTATCAGAGTTTTAATGCAGATAGTGGAGATATTAGTAATTCAAGTGTGGTAAGTTAAGACTTCAGACTCAAGATTAATTTATATAAACATTAAAACTAGTGTACTCTTTAAAACACTTATATAGACTCAATTTTTACAGTATATGAGACATGCATTCTGTTGATTGCATTTGAGAAAGCTCTACTAGTGAACTTTTTGAACTACATGTACATGTAGTTCAAAATCCAAATTTAGAATAAAAAGTAGAAGGATTGGCGAGTAAAAATTAGGGTCAACCAGGTTACCTGAAACACATTTTTTAGCCTTGTAAATTTTATG
Source organism: Saccostrea glomerata (assembly GCA_003671525.1). NCBI lineage: Eukaryota > Metazoa > Mollusca > Bivalvia > Ostreida > Ostreidae > Saccostrea > Saccostrea glomerata. The sequence continues at coordinate 939 of PRKT01000281.1, forward strand.
ATAATGATTGGTATTTTCAAAGGTTTTGTAATATTTTACATAATTTCATGTTAGAAAATTTCCCATTAAAAATGTTTTATTGATAAAGTTTAAGGAAATTTTGGAATAAATTCATCATTTTAGGTTGATAAAATAGAGAAAAGAGAGAAACTTGTGCTTTCCAATACATTTTAGGATACAGTTTCAATAAGATACTCTTTTCCAGGTTTCAAGTCCTCGAAGTAACATCAACAGGAATGCTGGTCCTGTGAGAAGTAGACCAGAGGGGAACAGTTTTGTGGGCAGACTTCTTACCATAAGGTCAGTCAGAGGTGTTGAGAAAGGTGTTAAGAAATAAAATATGTGTAGTATCCCTCAAAATAAAGCAGTGTTTAATACCGTATAAGTGGAAATTTTAGCCACGATTTAATTGACGTAAAACATGTGTATTTATGACCGAACACGCATTGTTTTTAAAATATCAAATTATTCTATTGATATAGTAAATCAGTCATTCCCGTATAATTCATACAATTGCCAAGTCCATAGTATTGAAAAACGAATTGATGAGCAAGGATAAAATTTTGTGTTTGATTGATAAAGTAAACAGCCTTTATTAATAAAATGAAATTTTACACGTAAATCTTTCTTCGTTTTGTTTTTATTGCTATCCTAACTCACCACATGCAAGAACTCTCTAACGGAGGTTATAACTCAGTAAAAGCAGCTGTAAATTATTAAAGTCTTTGTTCATGTTTTAATTTTTATTGAACTTCGAAGCTTTATCAATATACAGCTAAATTAAAACAGAAGAAATTCTGAACTGCAAACTTAAAAAAAATATTGACTAAATATGTGTAAATCCTGATAACAGAATTTTTGGACAGTAAAATAAACACTATTTTCCAGTAGGAATATTGCCAAGCAATCAGAATATTACATTACTTGACCACTTGATTTGAAAAATGAAAGGATATATCTTTAGAATTAAAGACCTTTTCTGATTATAAATTGACCACTTTTGAAAGAAAATTTGATATACAAATTGCTCCAAAATTGTAACGGAGGTTACACAAACTCGTTTTGAAGATTAAGACATAAAAATACTTTGTAAAACCTGTCAAACACACTTTAAAAAGAATGTATTTACACAATTAAGAGTAAAACTAAACAGTTTTCCCTTCTTTTTTAAAGAAATTTACCAAAAAGTGTGTTTCGTTACGGAGGTTATTCTGAATATTTAAAAAAAGAGTAAAGCGAATTTTTGACTTCCTATCAGCTTTACAAACTTATGTCGCTCAGCATTACTATGGGTCAATCAACTTAATCAAATATTTATTAATATATTACTGTCTTTTTTAACTGCAAATGTGAAAGAGAAGATTTAAACTTCTATAACCTCCGTTACAAAATTCGTTTCGAAGAATTGGTGTGAATGCGTTTACCTAATAGTGAATTTAAATAAGAACAATTAGAAAACATACTTTATTTGTAGAGAAAGGATCAAAAATATTTGTTTTAACGTTTTTTAGGCAAATACATTTATTCTAAAAAAACAAAAAAAAAAAAAACAAAGCAAATAATTCTAACCTCCTTTACGAAATACCTTACTGAAACCTGTAATAATGAAGTGATTTATTGAATCATTGTGAAGTAACTGTCACCATGGTCACACATAAAAATAATTTTTAAAGAAAACTTATTTAATATATCAGAATATATGAAAAATTCACTTAAAGACACAAAAATCCTTTTCTTGCAGAAAAACCCAACCTCCGTAACATCGCTGGTTTAACTGATAGTTCACATAAGGGTGACCTTTTTGTGCCCATCCGCATAACGGAATATTAGACATTTACAAAACAAAAAAAAAAAAACACTTTAATTATTATTTGTAATATGCAAAAACATCTAAGTTAAGGCCATTTTTACCACAATATTTTCAAAAATACCTTTATTTTATGCTTTAAACGCATTATGATTCTTATATTCCATTTTGTTGTCATTTTAAAGAGTAAAGTTCCAGCATTATCTGGTAGATTTAAACACCTGGAATGTTGCACATGACAGATTCTCTTGATTTTCTGTTACGGAGGTTAGAGGTTAAGGAGGTTAGAACCAGCAGTAATATCTTTATTTCTGAATTGTTGTTTAACTTTCCTTACATTTGTTTTTTGTTTACTGGACATACCCATTGGTGGCAATCATCTGCCTTGAAATAGTGTTTCACATAGCCTCAGTTTCTTCACAATCACTGTCACGTAGGTTAGGGTCTTATATGCGACATTATAAAAAATCCGTATTTTTAAAAAAAAAATTGAACACGGATTTATTAATTTGCTTTAAAAAGGATTCTGTGCTTAAGTTTTAATATATGTTAGACACAAAAACACACTTTTAGCTCTACTAACGATATATTGTATTATCTTAAACTATTCAAACACTGTTACGGTACAGTACCGACCGAACACAACCTAACACCAGAGCGAACCCGAAGCGGACCCCGGGTGCGCTTCCCGGGTTCGCTCGGGCTCCGCTGCGGGTTCGCTTACAGAAATTTTGGGACCGCTCCGGGTGCGCTTTGGGTGCGCTCCGGGTTTGCTCGGGGTCAGTTCGGGGTCCGCTAGAGCGAACCCGGCGTTTGCTTCCTGGGACCGCTTTACACACTGATGCGTGAATCGGACCCCGCTTTAATCTCACCGCCAGTTAGCCCCGCCCCTTGTTTATTCCAATACAGTAATGGTATTGTGGATCGATCATTGTTGTTTTTGCTACGATGCTGACATGTACACTGTACATGTAAACAGTGAAGATTGATACATTTTCTAAAATTCAACTGTACATTCGACGAAGATTTATATGTACAATACCGACCGGACACAACCTAACAGAAAGCGAACCCGGAGCGGACCCCGCTTGGGCTGACTCCGAGCGAACCCGGAGCGGACCCAAAGCGAACCCGTAGCGGACCTTTCTCGTTATAACTTAAGAATAATAAATGCCTTATAACCCGCCGTTAAATTAGTTTGAATTTCTCGGGATCGAAAAATAAATGAAATCTGTTATTCATGTACAGTACCGACCGGACACAACCTAACACCAGAGCGAACCCGGAGCGGATCCCGGGTTCGCTCGGGATCCGCTTCGGCACACCTCCTAACCTCATTTGCATAAATCGGAAGAATTCGGCTATAAACGTTATAAAATATTAACAAAATCCGTAAATGTCCGAACAGCTTTCCTCGCGAGAATTCAGCGAGGCCAACATGCTACAGGTGAAAATCGAGAGAGAAATTCAACATGAAAAAAGAGGTAAAACTTTATGTTATCTCGATTTATAAAATTTGTAAATTGCAAAAAGTTGAAAAACAAACGTTTCTTTAACTGAAAAGTGAAAGTAGGTTTGCAGTTTCTTATTCTGTCAAGTGCTATTGCATTTTAAAGTGTCAAAACAGCACCTCTCGATTTTGTTAACATGTTTCCACGTGGAAGGGAGTAGTTGTGTCCGTTAAGATTAACCCACATACATTGATTTAGTAAACAAAAACACTCGTAAGTAGAATTTCATTTATTTTTTCGATTACCTGTCGCACAAAATGACTAAATATTTTAGGCCATATTTGTCAAATGCTGTTAATAGCATGTCTGAAATTGAACTTGAAGAGAAAATGCAGGTGTGCTATTAGTCTATAGTTCGTTCATACTTGTGGTCTACTATGCTTGCATATGCAGAGTTACTCGTATAAAAGTCATTATTCTTACTTATCAATACCCAGTGATTTGTGAAAATAATAGGTGTTTTTTCAAACACCAAGAGACTAAAATTTAATTCTATGCGTACTCAGGAGTTCTTCCGAATTTCCTCTACACATGTACATGTGTACCTGGATAAAAGACTAAAGGTTTGTTTACATTTGTTTGCAGTTTTAATAGTGTTAGCAGTTTATATCAATCATGCAGTTTTCATAAGAGCCTACTGATCAAAATATGGTTGTTACTTTTGTAATTTAATATCATAAAATTTATGATCAGATGATGTCATTAATGCAGTTCTCACATACTTGTGTATATATCAGGTATGAAACTTTACATATGCAGTTGTGGCCCGCGTGGCACAGTTATTAGAGCATCTGCTCTAGAGTCGGGAAATAAGGAGTCAATCCTTACGTCGCGAGTTCGAATCCCACTGTGGGACCTGGAGACCGATTGCAGTCCTTCGGATGAGACCGTATAAACCGAGGCCCCATGTTGCTGTAGGTACTGGCACAAAAAAGACCCCTTCCTCTTCCTGCTCATGGGAAAGGCCCTCAGTGCCGAGGATAGGACAAAATTTGAAGCTCTCCACCAGCAAGTGGTGGCGTCTCCATATGAGTGAAAAATTCTTGAGAGGGACATTCTAAACAACATACAATCAATTACATAATACTATGTAGTTTATGAAAATTTTTGAATATTTTTGTTTGTAAGAATACATGTATTTAATTTGCATATTGTTTAATTATTTCAATGTGTTCAATGAAATTTTCTTTTTTGTTTGTCTATTTTGGTTAGAGTACATTTTGAACAACCATCTCCAAGTATGACAAAAATAACACAATTGACTGTATAAGGTAATAAACAAACATTATTGAATTTAGAGAATGTATATGATGAAGCACAAATGTGTAATTATTGTAGGCCCAGGCTAGAAATATTTTCTTTCACTGCTCACTCAGGCTTCTTACTGGTCAGCTCATCATAATATCACTAACCCACTAGGCTACTAGAGAGAGACTGACCCAAAACCATGATAATGATAATCATGATAAATGTAAGTTATATTTTGTTTATTTAATGTGATACACAAATGGACAAATAATTAATCTAAACAGAACAGGATTCCGAAATGACAGAACTTTGAAACAAGCCTGTCAAGTTACTAGCCCAACTATAATTGTATTTTTTCTTAAACATAGACCTGACCCAAAATACATATGCCCCCTACCATGTACTAGCCTAGATAAAAAAAATCATTGACCCCAGTCACATGGGCCTTCAATTATTTTTTAGCCTTGCAATGATTGTAAAGTCAGCTATTGAGACATTCTGTCTTTTTTGTTGTTTGTTTTTTTAATGATATGCACCATCCCACACAAATTATACACACAAGAAGATATTTTTTTCCCCAGTTTTCAAATATGGGCTTTACTGATCTTTAAATGTATACAATGTATGTCTTTTCTTTTGAAGATGACATTGTTGATTGAATTTAAAAATGATCTTCAATATGTATGCGCATGATACTGTATTAAATGCACAAAAATCATAATTTCATTGAAGTAAAACAAAAAAAGCAATCATAATGTGCAATGAATGTTTCTTGCAGGATATACTCTGAGGACAGTGATGTCATTGTGCAAGTTCAAGGTTTGACTGTTGTGAGTTTTGTATTGTAATTGTAAGGATAAATTTAGAACATTTAACAGGCACCATTATTATTTAATTATTATCATCCTGATCATGCTGATTGGAATAAACAAAGAAAAAATATCAAGCATGCCCAATTACTCCAATATCTACATGTACAGGTATATCAATGTATCAAAGAATCCTGTGTAAAGTTATATATAGTTTGAGAGAGAGATGTTGATAAAAATATAGTTGAAAATCATGCATCAGTGATTTTTGTTTTTGTTTAATTCTCAAAAGATTTAATCACATTCTGTTCTATTTTCAGCAGATACTTTAATAATAAAGAATGGGTGAAAAAATTCTCAAGTCATGCTGAATAACAGTACATGTAAGTTCAAAGGCAGAAGAAAATCCATTAAAAGAGAATTTATAAATACAGTTGATTGTCTGTTTCAGCAAAAAATTTAATGAACTGAAATTCATGCTGATACATAATCAGCATATTATGCAAACTATAAATGATTGCATTACATATTTTTCTGATTTGCATGTAGTGCATTGATATTTGTCAGTATTTTTAATTCAGTTTTTTCCACATAATTGCAAATGCTTGTATTTTATTTGGATTGATTTTAAAAATTAAGAGGATTGTATTAACTTATTAATCATATTTGTAGTTCAGCTGTAACAAAACAAATTATCTGATGAAAGCTTCAACAATCTAGGAAAGGATGTCAAGTCCAAAGAGAAGGTATGTTGATTACTGGTGATGATATGTCATTGATGTATATGGAGTACAGCAATAAAATAGAGAGAACAATAGTAATCAGTAGACACAAAATTAAATCTTAATTCTTTTCAAGAATAGGCAGGTCATGATTAGTCACTCTGAAATATTTAAGAGCAGATTTAGATTTGTTCAGATCATATAGCTGTAGGGTAGGGTGGGTCCACAGTGGGGGATCAAAGTTTTATTCTGCAATATTTAAGGCTGAAGCCTTTTATTATGAAATCTATTCAAGATTATCAGGGCACGATACATCATATATTTTTAACGAATACATTCTAGTACAGAATCCCAGATTCAAGGGTAATAAATGTGCCATATAAATTAGAAACAGAATGTATATCTTGAAAGTCCTATGTAAATATTGGAAAATCATTTTGCTTAATTCTTGGCTTTTAAGTTAAGTAGAGATTAAAATAATAGAAGTTTTCATATTTAAATTCCTATTTTATGGAAACTTTAGGTCAAAAAAGCTACAATTTTCAGAAAGAAAGCAATATTTTGGGGTTATAGAAAAGGGGCATAACTCTCATCATGATAGTAAATGATGGATGTCAGATAATTGTGTACTGTTTGAAAACAAGCGATTACCGTGCCGTCTGAATAAGTACAGTGAAACAACAGTTTCTTAAAATAAAACAACTTTTGACTACCTACGAGGGGTTATCAAAAAGTTCGTGGACTGAGGCTATAAAATTAGTACTATGTAGTCAGTGCTTTCAAAATTTATATGGAACATAAAACAACAAAAAATACAGAAATGTTGAAAATTTTAGCTTGATACGTTCATTATTTTCCAAATAATTATAAAATGAAAACGACAATATATTATCACCCGGCGCTGTCGTCGTTTATTTTCATGACGTCCGATAACGTCATTGTTTATTTCATTGTCTGCTTCTTCTACCTCATACACTTTCTTAATGAGAAACCCTGGAGCTGAGTAAGGACTTAAACCCGCCTTGTTTATATGACTTTACAATGTCATGAACTTTGGCCTTCAATGAATATAATATTCCAAATGGATTGATACATTGGGAGAGATCCGCGCTTGATTGTGCCGGCATAATTTGCTTCTGGGAGTTCAACATCTACAACGCATGATTAACGTCATTTTTGACGTGATTGATTTTTCACACCTTGACTGCACATCGACATTAACTGTGTATCCCTTTTCTCTCTGAATCTATTTTGACATTAAAAGACAATTACTCTTGATGCATTTTATTTCTCTGTAGCCAGTTTCAACATATTTTAGGTCTAACCAGTTTTTTTCAGGGGCAAAACTTTATAGAATGTTGAAAACGGAAGCCCCTCTCCCCTTTTGACGTCATTTTCAAGGCCTCACTTCTCTGGACGTTCCGTGTAAAATTTGCGATAAAATTTCATAGAACTTCCAGAATGAAGTGAAAATTTCGTATTTTATGGAACAATTCTGTCCAGACACTTACCTGAATTACCGGGATTTTTGGATGTCAAATGTTCATATCAAAATAGTTTTTCTCAGTTACATATAGGTCGCAAAAACGTCGTGTTCGAGGTTGCGCCGCCTGGACATACCATTGCTTACAAAAACATCACTAATTTATTAAAAAAATAAAATTTATCATTTATGGTTTATCCTTTAGATAGAAAAGATGATGCTTACTAGATATTTTAAAATTCATTGATGTGCTTAAAGCGGGTTTAATTTTATGACGTTAGTCCACGAACTTTTTGATAACCCCTCGTAGAGTATGTTGACGTTCATGACAGTATTACAAATTGGATGAATGATTTGCAAACAATTGGAATTGCATTTATATGATTTACTTTTGTTAATTTAATTTGCTAATTTTGCGCATATCTTTTTCTCATTCAGATTATTAATGAACAATGATAGATTGAATAAGCAACTGTAAATGGCAAACATGTACATGTATATGAATCTGATATACTCTGTTTAGAGTTGAAATTTGGAATATATCTTTGACACTGATTGATATCTTGAACACATTGAGATATCAAAGTCATTTTAAAGTCCCTTGAACAACATATTTTTTTTCTATATACGAGGGTTGATCCAAAAGTAATGTCACTGTGTCCATATCTTAAATATTTGGCGTCATATTATCAAATATAATGCACAATAAGATGCACAAACATAAATCTAATCATAATTGAAAATTTCATTTAATAATATTCAATTTAATTCATTTTATAGATGTTTAAAACATTAAACACAGGGGGTGTCGCCGCGTCACAAGTTAACGTCACGTTTTAAAGTTAATATTGTTAGAATGAAAAAGACAAACACATTTAAACAAGTATCTAAAAAATCGTCTAATCGTCCAATATTTCAAAAGACAAAATTTACGACATTGTATAATCTTTAGTTAAAAATTAAATGGCAGAATTGTTTTTTTTTTAAATAAAATAGAATTGTTTATATCTGATGTATTGCAGAAAGGAAATGTCGAAATGGAATAAAACACCGAAATGAGTTGTAATGCATTTTTCCTTCAAAATCGGCAAATCATAAATAGAAACAGTTATGATGGTAGATCAAACTCGCAGAGGAAAGAATGTCAACGAGAGACTTGTTGATAGATGGTTTCAGAGATTTTGGGTGGGTAATAGGAAAATAAGTGATCATTTGAGGACAGAAGTACATAATATCTACCGAAAGATAGGAGGTCGGGTGAAAACGTTCAATGGCGTCGACGTTGTTGTAAAAGAGATTAGTGGCAGTTTGAGTGATATGAGACACTTTTAAGTTTGTCTTATGCTATTGTTCAAAGAATTTTAATGAAGGATTAAATTATAGATAAAGTGTACAATTGGTGCCAATTGTTCTTAAAGAAAATAAAATATGTTAATGTTTTGTGAATATCATTTTTTTTAATAAAACGATGGGAAGGCGTTTTTAAAAGTGTGTGGCGGCGCATATCCGTTTTATGACGTTATTTAGGTGCGGCGACTACCATAATCCCACTTTGTGTTTAATTCGATATTTTGAAAAGTATAAATCATTTTAATTTGACTTTTTCAGGACTGATTTGAAATAAGTATAGCTTCCATCATGTAAAATTTTGTTAATTTACGTCGACTAAGAGAAATTTTATCGAAGTTGTGACATTACTTTTGGATCAACCCTCGTATCTTACCCTGAATCTCTTGGATATCTCAATTTTTCAGCAGTCCAATAAGCTTTTCAAGATAACAAGTGTGACTTTATTTTATAATCATTTAATTAATTTATGATGAATTATAAAAATATCAATCATATACTTTTATGTTAATGCATTTACATTTTATACTTTTCAGGCCATATAACAAATGGTTGCCAAATTCATGAAGACTAGCTTGGATGATACAGTACTTTTCTACTCTTATGAACCACATCTAAACATCATTTGAGGATCCCTTTCTCAGAAAAAAAAAAAATTGCATATTCAAAGACTATATAGTTTATTGTTAATTGTACATTGTTTACATTCTTCTTGAGAATTTTTCACTCATATGGGGATGTCAATTTTACATTTGCCGATGGAGAGCTGCAAATTTTGTCCTTTACTTGGCACACATGGCTAATTGAGCAATGAGGGATCTTTTTGGTGCTAGCACCTACTGCAACACAGGACATCTGTATTTACAGTCTCATCTCTATGTCCGACTGTGGGATTTTGAACCAGCAATTTAAGGATCAACTCCTTACTCATGACTCTCAAGCAGACGCTCTTGCCACTGTGCCATGCAGGTGACTTCATAAGTTTTAAAATAATAAGATAAGATTTATAGCTTGAAACTGATTTTTTTAATTCAATCACAGTATAGAAAATATTTGCAAAAAAGGGAGGTAATAGCTACATGTAGGTCTCACTGGTATTGCATGCTTAAACTATATGAATTACATATTGTAATTACACATGTATTTTAAACCAGATCAGTAAAAAAAGAAAGACTTGAATATTTTTTACTCTGAATTTTATTATAAGGTTGATCTTTAAAAAATGGAACTTTGATTTTTTTAGAGTAGGAAAAAAATATTTAGAATGTATATGTGCACTTAATTTTCTTTATTAAAAAAAGTCAAATTTTGGAGATCTTGTGAAGGGTATTTAAATATTGATTTATAAATTTTTACTTCATTGATATATAAATGGTGTGCATATCAGTTTAAATTATTTTTGTTGAATTCAGTCAACAACAACAACAACAAATATTAATAACTGAACATAATTATGTTGATAGATACTTTCCAGAAATATTTACACGTACTACATAGTAGCTGCAGATATGTAGCTTATGTGAAATCAGGTATACTTTAAAATCAATTTACCTGTTTTTATTATACAGATATTTAATTAACACATTCATATAAATATGCAGTATTTCATACTGAAAGTAGACTGTGTGTTAATGTTATAATTATTCAATATTAAAATTGATCAGGAGTGATCTTGATGAAATAAAAACATATATCTCACAATATTTTGTTTTCTTTTTTCCCCCTATTAATTACAATTCAAAAGTATATGAATTGATAAAAGAAACTGACTATACCATTAGAAAAATCTTGAGTTGTCTTTCCTTGTTAAAAGAAAATGTCTGATGCAATGAATGCTCCCTTGGGTTCATGACCCTGAATATTAATAAGGTTGGGAGGTGTGTTCGGGTTCGCTTTCAGAAATTTTGGGACCGCTCCGGGTGCGCTTTGGGTCCGCTCCGTGTTCGCTTGGGGTCAGCTCTGGGTCCGCTAGAGCGAACCCGGCGTTCGCTTCCTCGGACCCGCTTTACGCACTGGTGCGTGAAGCGGGCCCCGCTTTAATCTCACCGCCAGTAAGCCCCGCCCCTTGTATATTCAAATACAGTAATGGTATTGTGAATCGATCATTGTTATTTATGCGACGATGCGGACATGTACACTGTACATGTAAACAGTGATATAATGGAGAACATTGATAAATTTTCTAAAATTCAAATGTACATCCGACGAAAATTTACATGTAAATGAATAATTGATTTCCTTGATTTTGCGAGCTCGAGAAATTCAAACTAATTTAATAGCGGGTTATAAGGCATTTATTTTCTGAAGTTATAACGAGAAAACAAAAAAGAAGAGGAAGAAAAGAGTGTTGAATTTGATTTTCAGTGTACAAGTGAAACTGACGAAAAAAATCTAAACTGCTTTATATAGTTTGAGAATACATTTGTTATTCCTTACGTTTTGCTAAAAATTGTAGTGTAAATTTTTGCTTAACACGTGAATTATGATATCGCATCTATAAATTTCATGTAATCTTTTGTACATCTGATATGTTTAGATTTCATTCATAGTAGTTACACATTAAAGGTTCGTAATAAATAATTACTGGACATTTTCTAAAAAAAAATATTACACTGTATATAAGATTTTTTTCACGGTCATAATTTTGGAGCGAGTATGATTTTTATCAGAATAAAGAAAAATGCAAATAATGATTGTTCTCCCGACCCGATAAGAATATATTAATATAACCCCCTATTTCACATACATATTGTCTTTATAAAATTCTAATCATTTAATTATTTTATTTATGATTTCTCAATTTACGTGTTACATTAAATTGCTCAAAATTTACATCAAAATTATTGATCTTCTTAAGCATGTTAATCTTCTTGATCTTCTTGGGCATGAAAAAAATGCGTGTATACAGAAATCTTCCCTTTGGATACACAGATTGAAGTCATTCCGCCCTAATGGTATTAACAAACTGAATGACTTCACCAGAATGAACGTGAATTTAACGCAATTCCTGATGATAAATAAAAAGACTATTCCTTCAATTAAGTGTAACTCTACAGTTAGTTTGCGTTACCAACTCTCGAACAACCCACATAACTACGTATTGCTTACGCCTTTATAAATAATTTTTTCCCAATAATTAGTCCAAAAACATTTCAATATTTATAATGGATCATAATTCATATGTTAAAATATCCCTTCTATATTATATTTCTCTGATTATTCTTTGTCAAGTATACCCAGATAGCAAGACATAGTTTGGCCAACGTTGGCCCAATTTTTTTTCCAACGTTGGTCCACTGTTGGTAACCTTACGTTGGCCCACGGTAATTTTGCTCATCGGCCCAACGTTGGTCCAACATGTTGGCATATTGTTGGGCCAACGTAGGTATAATTGTATGACAACTAACAGCCAACCTAATTAATAACTGGTTGGTTAGGTTGGCCCAACGTTGGCCCTTTGTTGAAATGTCAGATGGCATATTGTTGGGCCAACGTAGTTATTAGTGTATGCCATCTAACAGCCAACCTTAACAACTGTTTGGTTAAGTTGGCCCAACGTTGGCCCTATGTTGAAATGTCAGCTGGCATATTGTTGGGCCAACGTAGTTTTTAGTGCATGCCAACTAACAGCCGACCTTAACAACTGGTTGGTTAGGTTGGCCCAATGTTGACCCTTTTTTTAACAATGTCAGATGGCAAATTGTTGGGCCAACGTAGTTATTACATAGAAACATTTGCAATTGGTTGATTAAGATATTCTTTAAATAAACCTATTTTATGACTGTTTAAAATAATTAATACAAAATTCAATCTGCATTCATAATGCATGCATACATGGACATGTTCAATGAAAACATTACTAATGATTCACTGTGATAATATTGTATATACATCAATTTAATCATAGTTTACAAAATAAATTTTAAAATAGACAATAGAGGTAAATTATGAAAAATTATCAATTCAAAGTTCTTAATCAGGGCTCACTTCCTTTATTACTGTCCTTTTGTTGTATTCCCGCTCTTTTTCCGTCCCTTCGTCGCCTCCCGTTTCCTTCATCTTGATCTTTGTCATACGGACTCGTACTTTATACGCTTCTTTATGCATGGTCTTCGATTTCATTGTTATTTACCGCCACAACATTTGTTTTCTTTGCAGTCTCTGACTGAATTTCTTTGTTACAATCGTGTCTGTAATAGACAGTTAAGAATTAGATAGATAGAAACAACTTAAAAGATGTTATTTAACCTTAACTTACAGTGCTTGTGTGCAAAAACATGACAAGAATGAATTCCGAAACAATTTTAACAGTTAACCTGAATAAATAAGAATAGATATACTTACATTGCTTCTAAATGCAGCTATAGCAAGTGTATAATCCACAAATTTTAAATTTCACTTCTTCTTGCTTGCCCTGCATTATCACCACCTGTGAGCAATTGAATCTGACAGCTCACTCCACAGTTTGGTCACGTGTTAGCGAACGCCTAACTTTTGTTTCAATTTGATTATAAAGCTGTGTCATTTTGATTTATGTATATGTAGGCTTCATTCACATCCTGTTCCTGAGAACGTATTCAGTCTCTAAATTCTCATGAATGCAACGCTCATGAAATAATTCATAATTTCAAGGGTTTTATTTCAAATAAATAATCATGCATGTGCACAATTCAAAAAATATAATAAAACACTCTTTGGTGCTGTGATCACTTAAGATAAAATTTGAAATATTGAATATTTCAGATCTAAACAAAAACAGTCATCCAATAAAAAGCATGGACATAGAATGTCAGCTCAGCAGCTAAAATTGACACCATCTTTAGTAGGCAGTATAATAATTGGGCCAGCGTTGGTCCAATATGAATATCCCATCTTTGAAACACCTAAACAAAAGAACACTAGTGATAACATCGGGCTAACATACTACTACCAAATTGATAAGACATTTTTTGAGGATGTATTACAAACATGGGGCCAATGTTGGGCCAACATACTACTACCAATTTGATAAGACACTTTCTTTAAGGGTGTATAACAAACATTGGGCCAACGTTGCGCCAACATACTACTACCAATTTGATAAGACACTTTATTAAGGATGAATTACAAACATTTGGCCAACTTTGGGCCAACAAACTACTACCAATTTGATAAGACACTTTATTAAGGATGTATTATAAACATTTGGCCAATGTTAGGCCAACATACTACTACCAACTTTAAAAGACACTTTCTTTAAGGGTGTATTACAAACATTGAGCCAACGTTGAGCCAACATACTACTACCAACTTTAAAAGACAAGCTCTTTAAGGGTGTATAACAAACATCGGGCCAACGTTGGGCCAACATACTACTGCCAACTTCAAAAGACGGTGTATTACAAATATTGGGCCAACGTTGGGCTTATATATTACTACCAACTTTAAAGGACACTTTCTTTAAGGGTGTATTACAAACAGTGGGCCAACGTTGGGCCAACATCAACATCCCTCCTTCCTTGGGAAGTAAAGTGAATGGAAGTTGCTAACGTATGGCCAACGTTGGGCCAAATAGGAATTCTGTCATGGTCGAGAAGGTTGGCATGGTGACATTGGTCCAACGTTGGCCCAACGTTGTTCCCCAAACGCCAACCATACAACCTTTTGCCAATGTTGGCCCTACATAGTCTTGCTATCTGGTTAGTTACGCCATTTTGAGAGAATGAAACAATGTACGATTTACTAAATGTCGAGATTAATTAGCATAATTAATTCGTTCAATTATGGTAATCGCACTTCACCTGAGTTTACCCCGATAAACCAGACGTATTTCATAGCGGTCCGGATTTCTTTCTTTAATAGTGTATATTCGTGTATAATTCTACGTGGAAAATTAAAACATAATAATTGATTGCCTTAATAAAAAAAAGAAAATAAATATATAAATATGCTACCCGGAGGATTAAAATAAATAAATAAATATTAAATAATATTTTTATAATCATAATAGATTTACACAGAACATTCACACGTTTTGCTTGTATGTACAGGGTTTGCAATTATATTGAATTAAATCAACACGTTCGATCTTATATCCCAATCGTCGGATTAATATGCTATTTAGATTGGTTGATGCACTGATTGGTTAATCGCTAATCCTGATTGACAGCTCTGTAAAGAAAAAATTAAATGCTGCATCTACATTTTAAACCTTGCAGAATCTAAATCTCAAGATATTTACACTCGTTCTTTAAACGTGTCTACGTTCAACATAAATTATGACGCTGTAGACATAAATAGCGCCATAAACGCAACATTTTTGCAATATGAAAGCAAACTTTGAAATTTTTTAGCAAAAAAATCTAGCGTGAAGACGTATTGATTTTTTTTTAAATCAATAGTTTTGATTTCACTTCTTGACATATTGAAATTCCTGAATAATTCGTCTACGTCTTTTAAAAGTTATCCAACCTTTTTAAGAGAAACTCGTTCCACAAAATTGGCTTAGAAACGTCATTTTTCCATATACTACAATGGTAAAGCGTAATATAATGTACTAAAAATTACGCCGCGTTTACAGTAACATAGCATTAGAACTACGTAGGCAAATTTAATAAAAATTGCAGATTATACCCAGTAAAATCTGTAAACATTATATCAAATCTTCAGGATTTGTTTTCTAGGAAGAATTTTATTGTAGTAAACCCGCGACCTACCTTAAATGTCAGATTGATAAGTTTACTCTATCAGAAATTATTTTACGCAATATTTGGTAGGTTCATATTTGTCCTGTGGACGTGCTTTGCTCTAAACGCATATTTAGTTTTGCGTAACGTAATGCACGCAAATGTGCTAGAGTGCTTCGAGTAATTAACGAACTTTATCAGATACAACACAAAAGTTCATTTTTGTTGATTAGATTATTTTTCATGTAAGCTCTCTAATATTTTCAATACATGTACCTATTTGATAAAGCAATAGGGTACTAATTGAGCTCATTACACTTTCACACCGTAGAAGCGGTTACGTCAGATTTTCCGAGGCGCTATGAAAACGTAACGTGAAACGTCACCAACATAAGGCATAACGTCAGTGAGAAGAGAGTACTTAAGAGAAGTTAACACTGAAACAGTTTAGACATTCTTCGAATCATTTCTCTTTCAATAGGGTCGCCGATGTGACATAGTGGTTAAATGTCAGCGTCTCTAGAGTCACGGAGTAAGAAGTTGTTCCTTACGCTAAAGGTTTGAATTCAATTGTGGGACGTACAGACCGATCTTTCGTAAGAATCCGTATAAACCAAGGTGCATTCATCAATGATTTGTCGTCTTTAACTTTGCAACAAATTGTTGCTGTGCGTGAAGCATTTGTACACTGCCCCTTTTTAAATTTAATATTTTAGAATCGATCTATATACATGTAGGTACGTTATGCTTATTTTCCAGAAAAAATTCATGAATAAAGTAACAGCTGAATCATAATAATAGAAATATAAATATCATAGATAATTTTTGCAATGAAATAATTATTCTTCAAACACGATATCTAAGTTATTTAATCAGTACACGTGTAAATCCTTACCATCAAAAATATAAGTCCTTTCACTTCGGAGTTCCGAATGACATTGAAGACTGAACGATAAGTGAACGGTGAACGCAATGTGAATGCAAAGTAAACGGAACGAAGAGCGAACAATGAACGGTGAACGCGAGCGCACGGTGAACGGTGAAAGCAATGCTGTGAACGGAGAGCGAACGGTGAACGCACGCTGAACGAACGGAAAAATGAGAAAGTAGAACATTTCAGGGACTGTATGTTCTGCTTTAAATCTGAAATATTTTTCATTGATAGATATCATAAATATCGAAATTAGTGCATTACTCTTTTAGACTTTGACATCTATTTGTTCAAGATGTAGATAAAGGCTACGTTATCTACTCTTAATATAACATTTTTTGATCTGAAGTATTCTGCCCACAATGTCATTGACAGAACTATTCGAACAAGCTCTAAAAACGTAACATCTCTCAAAATGTCTGTATCCCCCCATATTGAGGACCAAGCGAAGTGGGCCCATTTGCCGTTTAAACATGCCCCAAACCCTAGGTTCTTACCCCCAGCACTGTCTGTATACAATTGAAGAATACCACTGCTTAACCGATCAACATCATTTAAATAGCACATGAAATTGAAGTGATTAAAAAAATTGAACCACATAAGTTTCATCTTAGATGGATTTTGTAAAACGGATAAAATGAAGTTAATTTTGTACTCAATCTTCGTGTCAGAGAAACGGCGATTAAAGGCGCAGAAAAATCGCATTGCTTTGGTGTAAAAGTTTAATTGTCCAACGAGAGATTACATCTCTTTCAAGGTGACTTTAGATTTATTTGCCATTTCTGTCAGTAAAATTTTGAGTGTTATTCGCTTTTCGTTGGGAATGCGGACTTGACCCACACATGTGTCAATTTCCAAACCCAGATAAGTTAATTTTGTTACGGGGCCGATAGTTTTATCGATTGCAAGAGGAATTTCCAGTGTTTTACAAAAATTCCCAATTTGCCTCATGAGACTTGACCAATCTTCGGATTTTGTGGAACCAGCAAACAAGAAGTCGTCAAGATAATGCGTAACATATGGACAAGCAGATTTTGACCTGACAGTCCACTTCAAAAGAAAATGAAGCGAATTTCTCAAATGTAGCGCATGCTATAGAACAACCAAATGGCAAACATTTGTCAATGTAGTATTCACCCTCAAATTTGATACCAAGTAAACAAAAATCATCCAGTTTAATTGGTAAAAGTCTAAATATATTTATAAAAGTTATGATAACACACGTGTGTTTGTTATGTATGCAGATTAGGTCCATCGGTAAAGGAAATCGATTGCTTGTTTATTTGTTTACGGGTGAATAGGTTGAATCCGTGCTACGCGTGACTCAGTCACGTATAAGGTAACTTTCCGGGTGTTTAAAGTTATTCGAAGTTCGCTGCTACATTGCAACAGACTTATGTTCGCTTAGATCGGAGATAGAAATCAGTCTATTCTAGACGAGCCCAGCTTCATGCAGAAACAGTTGCTGATTATGCACAAACAGAGCCGAGATTACGGGCATATCTGACATGTTTGAACTCCATGTGGGTCGAAAATTGGCACATTTGAAGCTGCAGCTAAAACCTGGTAATTTCATTTGATTAACGTTAAGCTAAAGGGGACCATATAAGCACTCAACTTGTCTTTGTAATTTATGAAAGCTTGAATGATTAAAACGTTTGTCAATGTCTTATCCTCTGCTAGTATTGTTTCTTTCATTATTAGTAAGATTCATAGACCTTAGGACTAATGTATGTGAGCGACAGCTACGACTCTAATAGCAGAACAGAGAATCTGGTAAGCATTTGGACACAGATTAATATCCGCTTTACAGCTTGAATTTAGCTTTGTAAAAAATATATACATATGTAACTTGAGAATGAGTATAATTCTAGTAAAGTCACGGTAGTAATTAATTCACGTACTTACCTGATACATGTGTACATAATTTTATATCTATATGATGATGGATTGGAATTTGGAAGCAACTATGAACAAAGTTCCAATGTTTCTAATCCCTAGGTATGTACGAGACACACTCTTTTGGAAACTACATATATTTGAATTTCATGATATGGTTCGAACAGTTCTAAAATTTTACAATTCTACGTTGTACTGTGACACATTGATGCATAGAGCTGTATATAGCTAGTTCTTTGTTATGAAGCTGTTTTCAAATCTGTGAAATAATGTAATTCAATATAGTTCCTTATATTAACTCGAAAAATGATGAAACATCTTTTTATTATAGTTAAAATTTTTATTCAATAAAACTTTTGTTTACCCACAGTGGTGTTTTATGCCCCTATTTCTGGACGTTGTTTTAATACCTAAAAATGAAGAACATAAGGTAAATGCATGTTATTGATGCTCAATAATTTGTACATTATATAATCCGATGCTGATAAATATGATATCCGGATTCGGTTCAGATCATTTTGTTTAAGAGTATTGGTTTAAGAGAGTGTTTAAGATAGCCTTCATTATTCATCTTGCATGACCGAATATAGAGTTTTCTATCTGTTATGAAGAAAATACAACTCAAGAGTTGTTATCAAGATGCTCTTTGCAAGACCTAGTGTTACATGTATTGATGTAATGCAGACAAGGCCCTTTTCAAATTCTGTAAGTAACTCTCAGAAGCTGGCATGGTCTGGGATGTAGAATGGTGCAGACAAGGCCCTTTTCAAGTTTTGTAAGTAGCTTGGAGAAGCTGGTATGGTTTGAGATGTAGTTTGATACAGACACGGCCCTTTTCAATTTTTGTAAGTAGATTGAAGAAGCTGGCATGGACTGAGATGTAGTATGATGCAGACAAGGTCCTTTTCAAGTTCTGTCAGTAGCTTGGAGAAGTTGTCATGGTTTGAGATGTGGTTTGATACAGACAAGACCATTTAAAATTCATTAAGTAGCTTGAAGAAGCTGAAATGGTTTGAGATGTAGTATGATGCAGGCAAGACCCTTACAAATTCTGTAAGTAGCTTAGATGAAGATGGAATGGTTCGTCATATACATTGTTCATACAATTATTTTTTTGAAATTTTTAACTTTTTGACTAAAGAAGCATTTTTGGAATGTAGTGTTTACGTGTATATTTAGCCATTGCCCTTTACAAGACCTATAAGTATCTTGATGAAGCTGGAAAAGTCCGAGAGGTATTGTTATGCAGACAATTCTCTTTTTTTTGGATTTGTAAGTATTTTCGAAGTTGGCATTGCCTTCTTGTCTTTTCATGATGTGTAAAATTATAGTATCTAATTGAAGCAGGACACTCGTTTTATCGATAAATACAAATACATAAACTTCAAAGATAAACAAAAGTATATTGCAGATTGTATTTGCAGACATAATATTTGAAATTTCAATTGACAAAGTGAAACTACTGTACGTACGTATATATATTTTAATAGCTTAACTACTAATATAACATTGTCTTGTTTATTCTGTTAAGGAGGCCAAATTGTGACTGTGCTTCTTATAGGCACTAACTCTTTGGGATTCTAAGCGGTTAGAAAATGTTTTGGAATTAATAAAGTGGTTTGGGATCACAATCTGATTTTGAAATTTTTGGAGCAAAATTTTCTCAGATATCTTAAGTCAGGACAGACGGACCGGATGTTTACAAAACTTTCATTGAAGGATTTGTCTGAAGACTTCCAAAGCTGCGTTTGAATCCAAGGTTCGGACAAATCAACTCTAGTCAAAACCAACGAGGAATAATATTTACATTCTGGTAGGTGTAGTTCAGTTCATTTGTCATATTGTTAATAACCAAGAGAGGTTAAGAAAAGGTTAATAATAGTGGTTGATCAGATGAGTATAATTTATGATTGATTTAGAATTATTTCGTATTGTAAAAGTTATTATGTACCTGGGATTCACAATCTTGTACAAGAAACATAGAAATTCTGTATGCACTCAAACTTATCTTATAAGTTTATATACATGTACGTAATTTTTATTCTTCATAGTGTTTAACGGGGTTGCTATATTAACTATGATTCACTGATAAGAATCAACGTAGAAGGCTTTTTGAGTTCATCTGAAGACGTTATGGTAAAAAAAGATATGAATACTCTTCAGTCGGGAAGGATTACTCTTTAATTTAATGTTTTATTCAAAAAGTCATAAAAGTCTCCAAAGGAAGCTTAAAATTGAATCTTTATGTACAACAAATTGCATCTCATGTACTTTAAGATTCATTGATACTCTGATAAGAGAGATAACTCTGAATGACATAAATGTCTAATATTCCTTTATAGATTTGCACGCTGAAGAGTCTTTTTGTCCAGCTGCTTGTATTCTACTTATAAATATATTTCTTTTTTGGAAAATCATTTAGGTTCAAGCAGCATTTATTTGTACAAGTGAGCAGACGGTTTATGAATCTTAATGTAATTGATTATTCGTTGAATATATTTATAGAAATGTCCTTAATCTAGCTTTAAATACCAATTTTTTATAAAGTTATAAAGTTTGATATGAATTTATAATTGATGTATGAAGTTTTGCATTCATAGCAAACGCTTTATAAACTACGCATAATAATAAATGTGCAGTAAATAGAAGAAGTTAAAGTACCACATAATTTAAGTATAAAACTCTGCAGTTTTCTTAATACGCTTGAAAACTATAACGTTTAACATATATATGATTGTTGCAAAAATTATCGTTTGGAAAATGCATGCAATTTTGGTGAATTCATTTGCACTCCATAAAGTTATTATATTTTCTATTTTCCTATGTAATATTATTAACTTTTCTTTATGAAGTTTGAAGAATGAATGTTGGTAAATATGCATCACTTTGAGAATTCACGGATATTTTTTTGATAATTTTCAAATATTCAAGGCCTGGCTTTGATAAAAGTACCAATTGGATTACCTTGGAGTCTTGATATCTAGGGGTTGGGTCATATACGTTTTAATAATTTTATGTCAAAGCTTTCTTTATCGTCGAAGTCTGTTGCACTCGCGCATGCGAGCTCATCCTATATAAAGTGTTTTTTGAGTTTTTTTTATAAATAAGTTATGTTCGTTTGAACTGGTGAATTTAGAACATAAATATATTTATAACAGTTATGGTTAAACACGTGTGTTTGTTATGTATGCAGATTAAGTCCATCGGTAAAGGAAATCGATTGCTTGTTTATTTGTTTACGGGTGAATAGGTTGAATCCGTGCTACGCGTGACCCAGTCACGTATAAGGTAGATTTTCGGGTGTTTTAAGTTATTCAAAGTTCGCTGCTATATTGCAACAGACTTATCCCCAGCCCCACCCACCCCTTCCAGCATGCTCGATATTTTGTACATGTTTAAATGTTCGTTTGAATGTCGACTGTCGCTTTATTTGAATCTTTTTCTTTTGTAGAATAGTATGGATTTCAAAAAGTTAAACTAAAGACTGTGCTTTGTATACTGTATACACTTAATTAAAGTCTGTTGCACTCGCGCATGTGAGCTCATCCTATATAAAGTGTTTTTGAGTTTTATTTATAAATAATTTATGTTCGTTTAAACTGCTGAATTTAGAACATAAAGGCACTTTTTAAGTCCATTTTGCCCAGTAAATAGCCTTTCCCGAACTGACTTATCATTTCGATATGCTATCAAATGAAGAGTAATGTACAGATGAAAGTTCTTTATCTATAAAGTCGTTGACGCCATTGTTATGTGGATATGACAGATGAGTAATTAAAAGCCATCCCGCTAGATTTTGGCAAGACGCCTATTGGCGACACCATTAGACTTGAAAGTGGTAGATAGGGCCAGCCATGCAACCCATATCATTTTCCCTTTGCAATATGTGCTGGATATCGTGAGGATACTGGTTTGCCGACATATTATTTTTACACTCAAAGTGAGTGCGTGGGGTTAAATACTGAAGGGGAAATCTAAGTTCAAACCCCTCTACAGTGTATCAACTCATTGTCTAATTCATTGTTTGGATACGACTGTATCAATACTTAAAGTTGATTATTAACTACTGGAGAATGACCGAGGTGCATTAGTCCCCTGGGGGTGGCTAAATCTATAGTTTGGCGTTTGCCCTAGGAGTGGTTGATGATTTGGTGATTGAAAAAGAAAAGGCTGCTTTTTTGGGGGAAGCTTGGGTCTGGAGAACGATGATAAGTGGACATTGGGTGGTCGGATGAACATCTGAGACAACTATGTGCGTAAATACAATAGGGTTTACTACATTTACACTTGTAGTTAAAATCAAAACCAATGCCTTTCGACTGCTCGACTGTTTTTATTGGAGTAATAAGCGGGGAAGTTATGCATAACATCCAAAGTTCATTGCCAATTTGCCCCCTTGCCAAAGAACCATTTCTTGTCTTCTTAAGCCTTAATTGCTCGTCATACAAATTCCAGCCGTTGGGAGATCTATACGAAAGTCATATTATGAACCCATTCTAACCGTGTGCATGTATTTAAGTAAACCAAGTGATTGCTTAGGGTGAGCTTCAATGTAAATACATGTACTAGTAAAGGCAAGAAACGTGTCGGTCAATTTCCCGATATTGCTGATTTTGCCGCTATTACCCTTTTTGTAAGACAAGTTCCCCGTCCATAAGGTATATCTTGTTTTTCTAGTTTCTGTCGTCTGACGATTCCAATAACACACCCAGCTCTAAATATTCCCCATTTTGAATTGTTTCACATGTTTTTGAAGGGGTAGTGAAACCCAATGCATCAGTAATACTAATAATAGGCATATGTAAAGGCAATCGTTGGGTTGGTTTTTGGAAACAAATTTTGTAGTTCATAAAAATTAACCTTTTTTTCTATAACTTCATTCGGTTGGAAAGAGAACACATATAAAAGATTTATAATAAAAAAAAATATATGAATTTTATTTTCAAATCATAGATATAGACCAAATAATGACGATATGAGAAATGATTACTAATTCGATCTTCACAAACAAAATATATTTCAATGTGCAATTTAAAAAATAATATATTCTATTGTTCTTTTACAAATGAATATGTCCATAGATGAAGGTGAACGAATTATATAAGAAAGCAATATATATAAATATAAACGTTGACAGTAACGAGCCTTTTTTTTTCTCTCTAGAAGTTCAACACAGTCATTATGATGAAGAAGTTTAAATACAAATTTCAAAACGTTCTTGTCAAAGGTAAACCTACATGAATTATACCAATAACATATTCCACAGGTTTAGCCAAAAAGAATTAGTTATTTACATTCCTTAATTTTCTCTGCACGCAAAGTGCTCCTCCCATTGCGAATACTTGTTCATTTTCTGGAATTGCTAATGTAACGTTCAGATTCCTATCTTTAAACCATTTTCTCTCAGCTTCTGAGCGGATCATTTCCATATGGGAATACGTACCAGTCATTACGACACACCTCACACTTTTTTCGTTGAAAGTTTTTCTTGAATTTTCAATCAGTTTCTCAACATTTTCTTTTATTTCATGAAAACATTCCAAGAGGAATGCATACTGAAATTGAATTTCCCATGTGTTGGGATTTTTAAAGCAAAACATTTTTTTTTCGGCAATCCTTCCCTCTATATCGTCTTCTTTTTGATGATACTTTTTGATAGCTAAATTGATCAAAGAATTGGGAAAAGTGATTTTAAAAACTTCTCCATCGGTACTCTCTTTGCAACTTTTTATGTTTTTCTCCATTTCGGATATAAGAAGCAAATAGTCTTCTTTAAATCGCTCTTTCCAATCCGTCAATACCTTCTCTTTGAATATTTTAGATATAAAATCTAGAATATTTTCCTCTGGTAGCATTTTCAACTCATATCTTTCTGGACGTATATCTGGAACTTTGTCATTGTCAACATAGCGGAATGTCAGATCACAATAATCTGAAATTAAATGAGTGTTGTGTTAGACAATTAACACCAGGAAATTCTTCAAAATCATACTTTATCTCTGTTAATTTTAGCATTTTCATCACCCAAAATAAATGAAAAACACCATCATTATTGGATTCTGGAACTTTCATGCAATGATACATAGTTGATTTTTCTAGTATATGTAAAATCAAGCCTCTTTCTGTCGTCCCTATTAAGATATTCACAATAGTGATGGAGAAAATTCAAGAATACGGTGCAACACTATGTTCTAGAAAAGATATAAATAAGATGTGGATGCTAACAAAAATAAACGTAACATTTGAATTCACAAAATCTTTACCAAAATCAACAATATATGTAAAAACCTTTTCAATTTTATATAGAGCTATTGCACACGATAAATTAAACAACATGCTTTCTTATATCAATGACAGCTGGTATTTCAATTAAAATGGAACTCGTGCATGCATTTACCGAAATTGTCAGTGGTAATTTGCAAAAGTACTTTGTTAAAAACCAATCTGATTGTACCCAAAGGAACTCTGATTTGTATAAAAAAGATGCACACGTTAACGTTTATGATTGACAATATCAATGTGTTTTTACACGAGTACAGGTGCCTAACAGGTATACATTGCATCCCGTTATTAGCAGATTTTTTTCTATTTATATATTGCAGAATTTCTTTGAAAATCTTATACGTGAAAACAACAAAAGACTTGCAATGGACTTAAACTGGACATTGTGTTATATGAACGACGTACTGTCAATGAACAATGGTTATTTTCATTCTCATGCCGATAAGATTTATCCCAATGAGCTTGAAATAAAAGAAACTAAAACAAAAAGACGATGATTATCTAACAACAAAGGCCGTCAAATCGTTAATCGTTAAAACTCTATTACATATGCAGCAATATACCCTTGTCACTATGGGGTTTATAAATATCAGCTCATACGAATGTACACAATTAAGGTAGTCCGATCCTCAGGTTTATAAAATTAACAGTGAAAAAATCAAAAATACTCATAAAAATTTCTCTGAATCTACAAAGTTATATAATTTTATCCACAGTATTTCTTTTAAGTTGAATAGTAAAGTTAATCATATTATATAGGGAAAACTGTCAAATCTCCAATGTTTTTGTAGAAAAAAGCGAATTGAAATATCAACAATGCATTTTCTAATTGCAAATTGATCAACAAATATATTTTAGGTTAAAAACGATAGGTATCGAGGCATTCTGAGAAATTGTCATGATTTTTATACTCATTTTGTATTTTTATCTTCTATTTCCAGCAAGGATTCTATTATACATACTGTAAAAAGCTTTTGCTATCATTGCAAGACACCATGAATAACTTATTTCATATCATGCTAATAAACATTGGTATCTAAGGCTAGATTCAAGAAAATCTTATTTCCCTAAAACTGCATTTTTTTTTCTCCTTTTATACGGTACAAATTTCAACATTTATAAGACCTTTTCTAAGACTTCCGAAGACCTTGAATCTTATAAAGATGAATAAAATGAAAATTGTTGCATGAAAAAAAATCATTTTCAAGCTTCATTTTGATGCATTTGAAATTAAATATTAGTTTTTGGAGTTATCCTTCTTGGCTGAGGATCGGATATCCTTGAGCACTAATTGCAGTTTTAAGCCGACTTGCTATTTATTGTTAATAATAAAACAGATAGATGACAATTTAAAGAAGGCACATATTTTATTTTGGTGATAATTTATTTGGTGACGTTACCTAAATCATTAACGTCTATCCTGTTTAAAATTACAGTACCCACATCGTTATTCTTTACAGGATACACGATACGATAGAATACACGCACGATACGATAGGATACACGCACGATACGATAAGATACACGCACGATAGGACAGGATACACACACGATAGGATAAACGCAAAACACGATACACGCAAAACACGATAAACGCAAAGCACGATAGACCTGATAAACGATCTTCACGATAGGATAAAGGCAAAACCTGATAGGATTGTTTCAAAATGCGGAACGTTTTCGTACAAGACGAAAAAATTATTTTTTTTAGTTAATTTAAACGCTTCAAAGCTTCAAATCTAGATTATAAAGTACATTTAATCATTATAATAATAAAAAAAAATGAGATCACTGGTAATTTTACAAAAGTTGTTTACTTATATATATATTTCTGACAATAATTAAATGGATTATTATGAAATTGAGCCTGTAATTTTTTTTTAAAAATTCTACTCAAGAGTGTGGATTTACGATTATTTGTGTACCTGTTGAAATTCTCATTTTAATCTTGAACTACAAATCCTTTAATTATGGATATTTTAACATACATGTAATTGTTGCACAAAAATCCTTCACATAATTGTGTGGCGTTTCTCGAGGGTACTATTCAAATTTATGAAACTCGATATATAGATTAATTATTTATGAAAAAATATACATTTGTACCTAATGAATTTATCTCCAAGTACTAAATTATTTCACGGAATAAATTTACGCAATAGATTAGATAATTGTATTTAATGTCTTAAGCTTACAATCTGCGGTGTATCCAAAAATTGCTATTAAATTTTAAAATCTTAGGGAAAAAAATCATGTAGAAAACCGGCCGAAAGAAAGGTAAAAAGAAATCGGTTTAATAGAACTATATACAAGAAAATTAATTTCCTGCATAGAAATCTAAATAATTGTTAATATAATGACGCTCTATATTAATACATGTAAGCTGTGTCAAAAGAATATGAATCTGTAACAACTGGACATGTACATGTACCTTTACACTAAGCTCTCACTTATGTACATGTAAACATTTATATATCCGATACATTAAACCTCGTATTTATTAACGAACATTTTTTTTCTTTACAATACAAAACACAAAAATTTATATTCAAATATAAAAAGGATGAAATGCGAATTTTCTGACTAAATAATTATAAATCATTGCTATTAAACTTTGTGTGTACTGTTTCTAATGTAAATGAAGTATTAAACCCCGAAAATTAATTTAGACCTACCCGGTAATCTTATATACGGCATATTCGAAGGGCGGGATGTTGAAAGTCCGTAACCAATTCAAAATTAGATAAACATGATCTAAGCAAATAGCCAAAAATAATATTGACTTCTCAAATAAAGTAATATACGTATGGAAAAAATCGATTAATGATATAAACTGATTGAGTGCAATAAATTTACTCGTCTTGCATAGTCACGGTGAATTCCGACTTTTTTTTATTATTATACTAAAATACCGTAGAAAAAAATTAATGCGAGCAAATTTTCATAGTTTAGAATGTTAGCATTATTTCAATCTTTTCTACGATCAAAGAAATTGTTTCCGAGAATTAATTGTGTCTGTATGAAAACCCGGTGATCCAAAAGAAAACCCAATGATCCGAAAGAAAACCCGATGACCTGAAAGTTCATGTACCATAAGGGCAGTACTTGTTTTTTTTTTAAAGTTCATTTAAAGACTTATTTACATAAACATTATAGAAACATCGTAGAAATAAGATAAATCAGCGGATTAAGTTAAGGGACTTTGTTTCATTGAATTGATTTATATGAATTTTTGTGCAAATTCAAGGAAGGAAATGATTATGATTATGATAATTATTTAATTGATTTAGAAGAAAAAAACCTTTTATGAGTGTACATGTAGTTCACACAAGGTATGAACAGTATCCAGAAAATAGATACTGTGTGACATAAGGTGAGAGAGCAGTTCAGGTATGTTGACGGTGAACACACACGGGCCGAGTTGTCATATAGGGGGATAGTGGAGAAGGGGGAGGGTGTTGACTGCACAGGAAGGCAGTGTGGTGATTAGGTACACATACGTGTCAGTTTTGTGGCAAGGAAAGCTTTTTGATTTGACACTCTGGTGCATTATATTTTCAGTTTATTTCCACCCCGAAAAGGTAAGCTGTTAAAAGTCATCATGTTCTTTCCTGTTTATTATTTTTAAATTATCTAATGCCAAATAAAATTAATGAAAAATTCTATTTTATAGTAACTGCCATGGTGTGATAAATCGGGTACAGCATTTTCATGCATTACATTTTATAATTTTATTTTATTTTAAATTAAGATATTCTCAGGGATTTCACTAATTAGATAGTGATAAAAATAAATTTTAAAAATTGAGTCTATACGGACAAAATCTGTGTTAAAGTTATCTGGATCAATGTCTTAAATGCTTATTTATTACTTATTTAAAATCAAAATTTGCAAACACGCAGATCAGAGGCGAAAATTCGTTCCTAATAGTACCAGACCACTGATCGGGAGAGAATGAATATTGCATTTAAAAAAGATACATATCAATCCCCTGCTAATCATAGTTATAATTTTTCGGGAAGGGGGGGGGGGGGGGGGGGGGGGGGGGGGGTACGTATACACCGAGACTTATCGAAAATCATCCTCTAGTGATTCTGACTAATTCTAAAAAAACTTATCAATATTTAAATTTGACCAAAAAAATCATACAATAATTCGATGAATTAAAAAAAAAAAACAGGAGGCCCAGGGGCCACAGCGCTCACCTGAGCACATCAGGCTTGAATTTACTCCCCCCCCC
Organism: Saccostrea glomerata; assembly: GCA_003671525.1. Taxonomy (NCBI): domain Eukaryota; kingdom Metazoa; phylum Mollusca; class Bivalvia; order Ostreida; family Ostreidae; genus Saccostrea; species Saccostrea glomerata. The sequence goes on from PRKT01000281.1 coordinate 29,883, forward strand.
CCCCCCCCCCCCCTCCAGGCGTTCATCATTTGAACAAACTAGAATCTACACTACCTGAATATGATTCCATATAAATTACACAAATCATAGCTTTGAAGTACTTGAAAAGAAGATTTTAAAAGGTTTCCCTATATATCCCTATGAAAAACTTGGGTCGGCCATTTTGGCCCCACCCTAGCCCCGGGGGTCATGATTTGAACAAACTTGAATCTACACTACCTTAAGATGATTCCACATGAGTTTCATCTTTCCTGTCCTAGTGGTTCTTGAGAAGAAGATTTTTAAAGATTTTTCCCTTATATTCCTATGTAAAACTTGGGTCGGCCATTTTGGCCCCACCCTTGTCCCAGGGGTCATGATTTGAACAAACTTGAATCTACACTACCTGAGGATGATTCCACATGAGTTTCATCTTTCCTGTCCTAGTGGTTCTTGAGAAGAAGATTTTTAAAGATTTTTCCTATATATTCCAATGTAAAGCTTGGGTCGGCCATTTTGGCCCCACCCTAGCCCCGGGGGTCATAATTTGAACAAAATTGAATCCACACTACCTGAGGATGATTCCACATGAGTTTCATCTTTCCTGGTCCAGTGGTTCTGGAGAAGAAGATTTTAAAAGATTTTTCCTATATATTCCAATGTAAAACTTGGGTCGGCCATTTTGGCCCCACCCTAGCCCTGGGGGTCATGATTTGAAAAAAACTAGAATCCACACTACCTGAGGATGCTTCCACATGAGTTTCATCTTTCCTGGCCCAGTGGTACTGGAGAAGAAGATTTTTAAACATTTTTCCTATATATTCCTATGTAAAACTTGGGTTTGCCATTTTAGCCCCACCCTTGCCCCGGGGGTCATGATTTGAACAAACTTGAATCTACACTACCTGAGGATGCTTCCACATGAGTTTCATCTTTCCTGGCCCAGCAGTTCTGGAGAAGAAGATTTTTTTAAAAATGCCATAAATTTTTCACAAATTCATAACTATCTCCCTTGGAAGGGGGCGTGGCCCTTCATTTGAATAAACTTGATTCCCCTTTACCCAAGGATACTTTGTGCCAAGTTTGGTTGAAATTGGACCAGTTGTTCTTGAGAAGAAGATGAAAATGTAAAAAGTTTACGCCGACGCCGACGACGCCGACAACGACGACGACGACAGACAACGGACAAATTTTGATCAGAAAAGCTCACTTGAGCCATCGGCTCAGGTGAGCTAAAAAGGGAATCGATTATTTCATTTTCAAGAATTAATTTTGATTCTCTGCTTGACTATGATATGATTATTTTCTAGATTTAATTTATTATTAATTATATTATTTATTTATTTATTTATTTATTCTTTTTCTTCCATGCTTTAAAATATTTGCTTTGATGATGAAAAACTAAGGAATAAAACTTTCTTTTCTTTTTCTTGGTTAAAATAATCTTATTTTAGTTAACAAAACGAAAAAGAAACTCGGAATACCTCGGTAGTATCCTTCTGTAGTAAAGAAAAAAAGCGAGGGATTCCGAATATACACGATAAACGCAAAACACGATACACGATAGAACCTGATAAACGATCTACACGATGAACGCAAAACACGTAAACGGAGAACACGATACGATAGGATACGATAGGATACACGCACGATACGATAGGATACACGCAGGATAGGACATGATAGATTTGTAAAGAATAACGATGCGGGTACTATATCTACCCACCCACAACACCCCCCCCCCCAAAAAAAAGCATCAGTAATTAAGAGGAATTGCCGATATTTGTCGGTTTTGCCCCTTTGTAAAAACATAGGTGGCGCCACGACCGTTTAGGTTCAAGAGCACTTCCGGTAGCATGTAAAAACGTCAAATCTGTGCACCTGTCAATGGTATATCGATGTTTTTCAGGATTCTCTAAGTGTTTAAGCTGTTGTAAATTAAGCTTTCCTGGAGATAAAAAGTCAGTTAACCGTTAGGTATCAGCCATACATAGGTTCGATCATGTATTTCGCTACAAAAACCTCGATGAATTCAGTCACACTGTGTGTTGTGCCACATGCATTCGGGGAGACGTTCATCTCTGTAACTTCAGAGAGAAGTTCCTCATTTAGTTTTATTTGCATTTAAGGGGATGAAGGACCTTTAGCTGAAAAAATACCTGTCATTTAATTTTTTTCATAATTTGTATATATCTTATTTAGTATGTCCTACATACTATAAAGCAGACATATCAATAGGTTTCTAGACTTATTTCTGAGATATTGAGTGACAAATACCATACCCCCCAGTGTCTGAGCGGAGTTTTTATTCTCCGTGTTTCTGGGTCCATTACTCGGTCGATAATTGAAATTTTTCACCATAGATAAAAAATATACCAGCGGAAATGTGTCTTTTAAAATATTTTAGAGTATGAATAGGGTTAAAAATTCGAAAAAGCAAGATTCTTTTGTAACACCACATCTGGAGACGGAAGTTTACGACTTTTTTAGGACAACTTAAACCATAAAAAAATTAAATTGATAAAAATCCTATCATTCAATATTTGAAAATTTACGTCGAAGTTCAAGGTCGTCATTGTATTGATAAACTGTAAAAAATACCGATTGGTGAAGCTGAGCTCAAAATTGCACGGTGCAAAATTAAACGAGTCATGATCACGAGAAAAACGTGTCATGTTTACATTTCTCGAATACGGGAAAACCCAACTATGACGTCACACATTCCTGAAATAAGCGAAATAAGACAAATCCACAGAACTTTTACGTCAACAACCATGTAAAAATATTTTTTTGCGTTCTGAAATTTACAAAATACCCTACCATGTACATATTATGGCCCGTTTTTATGATTTTGTACTTAAAAAACTACTTTTTTAAAGCTACGATATGAATAACTCCGATAAGTTTTTATTTTTAATTTTATAATTCAGTTTGTATATGTTGATTTACTGAGTATATATGCGTGTTTTTATTCTCATGAAAATACTCGGCTACATAATTACTTGATAGATTCAAAATATGCAAGGAAATTGTAAAACTTTTCAAGAAGTGCAAAAGTGTGCATTTATATAGTCATTTTGTTTTAATTGTCATAAATTGTATATAGTACTTATATCCCACAGGTATACTGATGATGACCGACTGAAGAAAACATGAAGAAGGATAGTGACAGAGAGGATTTCCTCCTCAAATGCAAGTTAATATTTTTCATATTTCATCTCTTAAAATTCCATAATTTTCTATTTTTTGAAAAATATAGAATATGCGAAGATGTTATCAAAAAGCGGGCATGCCCCCCTCCACCCCTTTGTTTCAGTATGTAAAAATTTTAATATATGTCCATTGTCTTAAAATCAAGGAAAAAACTTCCTTTTTATGTGCAAGAACTTGTTAGCTTTTCAGCCCCAGTCTTCCGAAAAGGACCTCGCCCTAGACCCACTGGGGGCTACAGACAGCCACAGGACCCCCCCCCCCCCCCCCCCC
>PRKT01000281.1:33562-45319 GCA_003671525.1 Saccostrea glomerata
ATATATATATATATATATATATATATATATATATATATATATATATATATATATATATATATATATATATATATATATATATATATATATTTATAATTTTCTTATCGTTTTTATAGGGCCAGTTTATAAGGCTCTATAAGGCCTTGATACCAAGAGCCTGACCTGTCCAGTTTATGCTTGGAATTGGGGAAGATTTAACATAAAAAGAAGTACACTGTGGGACTGTATTTAAAGGTAGGTAATTAAAATACCTGTGACAGTTTTCAAGGATTATAATCAATTTAAACCATTAAATAGTTTACTTAAAAATTTTTGGACAACTTTGTATCTTGGGGTCTGAGAATTTGATATGTGTAGAATAATATTTTGGACTTATTAATAAAGAACAACATTGATAAAACCCCCAGGCCTGCTTTTTGGCATTAAAAATGGCAGTGGGGCTTTACTTAATATTTTGACCCCCAACAGAGCTTTCAAAATCAAAACCCTGTCATTTATCTTTGTTTGGATATATTAGGACATTATATAAATACTAGTAATCAATTTGTGATATGAAAATTGATAATTAAATTGAATTTAAATAAATAAATGTTTATGTTTTAGGAATTGACTGAAATATCAAGAAAAGCAGATACTCCCACAAGATGGCCTTTGGTATGGACTGTGATTGATGAAGGAAAAACTGCCGTATTAACTGAAACTCATTTTACATCATATAATCCTGAGCAGTTTATTTTGATAAAAAATGTGTTGTGGATTTGAATTGCTGTAAAAATGGCTGTTAATGAGTTTCTATAAATATGGGTGGAAGAATTAATTTGAAAAAAAAAGCATGGATCTAAATGTTGAAGGTATCGGACTTGAAAGAGTATATATGGCTTTGAAAATTAATCAAAATATTTTAAACTTCAATATTTTATTTTACAATATAAAATGTATGATTTGTAGTTCAGCATATTGCAAAGTTTAGTTGCTTTAACACATATCATATTACATGTATGATAAAACAATTATATACAATATCACTGTTATCAATAATTATTTGAAAAGTTTTTATTGTGTTTTGAATGGGTAATTTACCTTTGCAGGATGAAAAAATAAGTCATGCAGTAAAGATTTTGATGATTACTAAAATTTATGATTGGATACTAATAAAATTTAGAGCATACATAAATGTATCTTCATGGGAACATCAATTTGATTGAAATCAGATCTCTGTTACACACTGAATTTCTGATGACCACTGTACAATCTTCTATATGTACAGCAACCATTATAATTAGAATTTTGGAGTGTTACAAAGATTTGATTTTAATCAGATTGATTTGTAATACACACTCTGATATAGAATTTCTGAAGTAATAATTTTTTTTGTATTTGTATAAATATAAAGTAGGAATTACTTAGCTGAATGTTGTTTGTTTTCCCTCACACCAACGAAACAAAAAAAAAAAATACTTTCAAGAGTGACACTGAGTATTAGTTGGGTAAGAATGTTTCAATTTAAGGAATATAAATAATTAATTCCTTGTCATGTTAAAAATTATAATTGATAAAGGATAATCTTGATTAAGTTGGTTGTTAGAATCAGAGGAATCTTGCATTAGATAAAGGGACTTAAGATGTCCTTGTCAATATCCTCATAAGGAACACTAACTCTGAAAAATCTTAGCACCTTCACTTCTCTCTTTCTCTCAACATGATTGTTAGTAGCAGTATACACTACTAAGTCAAAAACGTACTGACATTCCCATTTTTACTGACAAACTTTGAAAATAACTGACAATGTGCTGTCGTTACTGTAAAACTTAGACAATTACTGACCTCTTTACTGCCGGTACTGATAAACTTAGAAAAGTGCTGACAATCTTAGTCGGTGCTGATAAACTTAGACAATTACTGACCCGTTTACTGTCCCCGCTGAAATACTTAGACAAGTGCTGATATTTACTGATAATTACTGTCCCTATTGTTCTCGCTCTCGGGGAGGCTGCAGTGGTGTGAAATTGATTTTTTTTTTATTTTAACATAGATTATTATTTCATTTATTTGTTTTTTCATATAATTTTTAACTATGTCCAGATGATATCTTTGAAAAAAGAAAGCTTCTTTGATCTATTTATAGAAAATTGATTTGTAAAAAAATATTTTCAAGAGAAGGGATAAAATTTCAAAACCTTCAAAAAGATAAGCAATTCAAAAAAAAAAAAAAAAAATCTTCATTTAGTAGTGAGATATGAAATTTTACAGAGGTCTTTTCCTTTTTATAATAAAACAATGTTATTACCTGACATGCATTTTATAATATTTTCTTAATTAACATTGACTCCCTGACTTTCTTTGATATTAATTTAAAGAATTAAACTGTTAGGTTACATGTGTTTTATTCAATTTTAATTCAATTTATTCAAATTAGTTTGAATAATTTTTATAAACTCAAAGCGCGCTGTGAGGCCGTGGGTGCCCCCTTTTAAGGAAAGAGCCTTTGTTATAGTTTTCATATTATGTTAAATTTTTAGTTAAGTGGAGGCCGCCCATATTTGTTTTTGTGCAGTCAAACATACCCGAATCCAAGCATTTGCAAGAAGAAACCAAAATTAAAAGACAGACGGGGGATTTAGATTAAAAAAAGACTTTTTATTTTATTCATTGGGCAGGGGGAGGGGGGCTACGGGCCTGCATTGATCATTGATCCTTTGATATTCATTCTACTTATTTATTTTATTAAAGTAGAACACACAATTAATACTGTCGTAGTTAAGTTTGTACTCCTTTTTATCTGTTTAGGTACAAAAAATTAATAAATTTCATTAACTTAATAAATCGACGTTTCATAGCTTTGTTCTGTAATGAAACCAGTATCATGATTTTATAGAAACACTGTTCTTTTTATTCGTCCAAAATTATTCAAGTCGTTTAGCAGGTATCCAGCCGAATTACATAATCATTCAACATACAATCGGAAACTCTGTGAAGCAACTGTGTGTAGAAGAAATCGCCTGAGGCGATCCGAGTGTGTACGGTAGGGGGTAAAGAAGACAAAAGGTGTCACTGCCGTATTATACAGAACACTCGCCGGATTTCACTGGAAGTTAGTTACGCAACATTACGACGACAGGTAGACTCTTCTTCAAGACAGTTTGAATTTAAGAAATTCAACACCAACACATACGTAATATAAATATGCAATCTACAATCCTTCAACCTCTTCTTAGATTAAATAAATAATTTTTTTAATATATCGACGGACGATAAAATTAACGATTAATGAAAAAGAAGATTGATGTAAAAACCAACCGGGGAAAGGCACGAATTGTTTAAAGATTTAAGAAAAATAATACATGAGAAGGGGTACATTACATCCAAAGTTTTGTTAAAATTACTGAATCCTAATATGTTTTGTTTAGTCGTGTTAGTGTGTGTGTGTGGGACAGTGGCGTGAGGAATTTGTTTGATTATCAAATCAAATAAAAAATAGTTCATAGTATATTTCCAATTAAAAATCAAACACAATTTATAGGGTGACTGGAAATTCCAGAAGCCCCCCGTTTTTTGGAGAATACCCATACAGAAGGGTAGAAGCCCCAATAAAGTGGTAGAAGCCCCATAAAATTGAATGAAATGGGGTACATAAAACCCTAAGGTGATGTTCAAATGAATGATATTGATAACCGTAAATTTTTATAGCCAATTTTACCTCAGAGTCGACAGAAATCGGGTGCCATTACTGGTTTATATTGTACACCACGTCCGATCTAATTTCGAAGCGAACTGTTGTTTATCATCGTATAGATAAAGTTAAAAACAATTAATTCATTTTGATTTTAATATGTTTGTTATGCAAGATATATATCAAATATTATGTAATAAATATTTTTAACAAAATTAAGGACGTTAGCCATTAAGATAATTTAAAGATTTTTATTTTTATTTTTGAGATTTTAGAGAAATTCTGAATTTATTCAACAACAATAGTAATAAAAAATAGTAATGATAATTAAGTACAGGTCTCTGTAAGAATCAGACAAAAGGTGAATCATGAGGGTTCTCAGAATTCGATGATTTTACACACATAGGTTTCTCTTACACTATGAACCATGTATGTAAAATGAAAATTATTTTTGGTCCTGGTTACTATGGAAACATGGCCAAAGAAATTTTCCCTAGCAACCGGTCAATTTTCCATGTTTATGGACAAATATATCACTTAACTTAGAGGCTTCAAATTGAATGTTAATATTACCAGAGGGGTTCTTAAATAATGTTATCATAAAGATAAACATTTCAAGTGATAAAACCATGCAATACATACTATTTTTATTTCAAGATATTTCTTTTACGGGCAATGGAAGATATGCATGTTTTGCATTTTTTGCTGATTCAGCATTTTTGTAAATTTGGGCAATTTTTAAGGCCATTTATCTCAAACTTCTGGCACAATACAAGAGTATGGTATATTTTACATAAAAGCAGAGGAATTTCCCTTTTGGAATTTAAGTTCAAAAACGTGTGTTTTTTAATATTTACAATCGGTTGCCTAACAACAAAAATGGATGTTTTGATTAAGAGAAAGAGACAAATTGTCAAATATGCGAGTTATTTTTGGAATCAAATCTGATTGGCGGATACCAAATTCAATTTTTAAAGTAAAAACATATTTCTGAGACTTCTTTATGAATCCAGGAATATTTTGCAAGTACTTATCGCCATAGCAACAGAAAATTCCCCTTAGCAACAAAGAATATAAATCCACTTTTGACATATGCATGCACTCATTCACAGATTTGATTATTTTCGTCTAGAAATGATGACTTGGTAAATATTAAAAAATAGTGTTGAACTCTAACAGTGGAAATGTTTTTTTTTCTTAATTGATGCATAGCAATATTACTGAGCTTGTAACGTTAATAAAATTATACATTACAAGGAGCTAAAGTTATTCTCTAAAGTCTCTGTACATAAGCATTTTAAGACCAATTCTCCGTAGTTATCAAAATTGGTTGGCAACGCATAGTTACAGATTTGATTTTTTTCTGTCATAATTTTAAACAAATGTGTGATTGATTGTGAAATGTAGAAGTATTTTTGAATTATAACCTCGGTTGCCATGGAAACGGGATACAGGAGATAATTAAATTTGTGTTTTTTTTAATTTTTTAAACCAATGCTAGAGATTCAAACAACAATGTTTACGATTCAATTTTAATTTCACACTTGCTAATGGTCATGCTAGGTACTGGGAACTATCAAAATATGGTAATTTACAAATTAAGCATAGAAAAATGAAGGTCAATATTTTATTAAATTTAACATTTTAAGGTAGAATGCCACACCAATTTTTTTTTATAGATCTTTGAGCCCTCCTTTTTAAACAATGGTTTCAGCAGTGAAAGGCCAAAATTAGCTCTTAATTATCTTATATGAATTTTTTTGTATTTTATCAAAGAAAATGAAAAAAATTATTTACATCCAAATTAGATGCTTTCTTGTAAAAAAATTTGCTGTAAATGAATGCATCACATGAATACCTAATAAAATATGTAAAGAAAGTCTGGTTAGACTTTTCAATTTTTTTTCATAAAAAAATTATTCATGAAAATAAAACACATAATTTGTGAATATTTTTTAAACCTATGGTTAAAACAACATAAAACTAGTCACAACTAAGGAGAACATGTTTGTCAATCATATTTTTAAAAGAAATTGAAACAAAATTGAGAAATTTTAGAAAAATTAATTTATTTAATATTTGGACCTAACCCGTTCAAAATTAAACTGATCCCGATCAAAATTAACACAAAATGAATAAAATGCTAATTTATTGCCTCTTCATGTATTTACAATGAAGAAATTTGTTTTATTGTCAAGTTCTGTTATGTTTTAATTCTTATAACACCTAATCAGACTAGTGTTCTTAGGAAAATGTTATTTATTTCCAATAATTGTACAATTATGGTCGGGATCGGTTTAATTTTGATCGGGATTGGCCAAAATAAAAAAAATTAATTTCTCTAAAATTTGGCTATTTCGTTTCAGTTTCTTTTATAAATATGATTAATGAACCTGTTCTCCCCAGTTGTGGCTGGATTTTAGAAGATTTTAACCACAAATTTAAAAATCATTTACAAATTATGTGTTTTATTTTCATAAATAATTTTTTATAAAAAAAATTAAAAAGTCTAACCAGACTTTCTTTACATATTTTTTTAGGTGTTCATGTGATGCATTCATTTACAGCAAAATTTTTACAAGAAAGCATCTAATTTGGATGTAAATAATTTTTTTCATTTTCTTTGAAAAAATACAAAAAAAAAAATTCATATAAAATAATAAAGAGCTAATGTCGGCCTTTCACTGCTGAAACCATGGTTTAAAAAGGTTGACTCAGAGATCTATAAAATAAAAAGTTGGTGTGGCATTCCTCCTTAAATAGAAATTCGGTGGGCAAATGATATGCATAAAAGGATTTTTAAAGGTGAATATTGATTTTTTTCTGCATTTTGAAGCATTTTTGCTTCCCAATTACTTCCCTTGGATTACTCTCTAAATAATTTTTTTTATAAATAATTATTACACGCTGGGAGCAAGTCCCTGTGCTTTTTTCTTTCCATTTTGTGGCTTTCATGCATTTAACCCGAGATTCCTCTGCTTTGAAAATTTTCACACCTGAAGGGGCCTCTGCACTGACTCTCCCCCGACCCCGGTACATTTTGCAATAAAAATATATTACATGTTAAAAAACGTTGATGAGAGACAATGTAGACATATGTCAGGTCAGACAGTGACAGACACAATCTCTACGTAACACTGTATGTATACTTAGAGTAGCTTGCTTAGACGGTTAGATGTTCAAACTTGCATGATTTACAATTTTTACCACACAAAGTTTTCCTCATGAGCAATCTTTTTATGAAGTTAAAAAATGCATCTTGGTGCACAGGGGCTTGCTCCAGGTGTATAAAATATATTTATTGAAATATCATTGTTTGTATAATTGATATATGATATTTTTATTTAATTTTTTGAACAATAAATTAAAGCACACCTTTATCTAGCACCAAATTTTATTTTAATGCAACAATACATTTCCTTTATTTCCCTTAACTGTAACTGTAAAGTTGGGGGTGCCTTTTAATAAAGATTTCCTACAGTGATAAGTTCGAAAAGACTGGGGGGGGGGGCAGCCCCCACCCACTGGGCCCCCTGTTGCTACATCCCTTGTTTGAAACAATTGTCCAAAGTGGGTATAATAAATCTACAATACACCAATAGGTAATCAATGCCCTAAGCAGGACAAATTAATTCAGAAAAATTGCCTGCAATTGTCCAAAGTCAATACTTGCCATATATATGTGGGACAAAAAGAATTATAGCCTAATATTTTGTACTGTAAATTTCTATCCGTAGTGTTCATAGCATTATTGATCACTTTGCATGAGATGATATATTTTTACCAAGCAATGGATTTCGAAACTCAACATATATCTTTCGAAGTCTACAGGCGCCCGCGTGGCGCAGTGGTTAAACTTAAGGTCAAGATCTAGTAAATGAAAGGTGCCTACAGATTTATCAAACTTGAGAAACAAATTCCTCTATTGGTGCTTTGCAACTTTAGCTTGGTCAAATTAGGTGTTTCGGGGCATAATTTGTAGATAAACAAGATGAAAAACTGTATTTTAAACTGTCATTTTGAATGAAAAATTAAGAAAACCAGTCATTTATATGGGAGTTTTTCTAATATTCGACAAAGGAAATGTATCCAGATTGCCTACAGTCTCTCAGAAAACGATAATTAGTATGTTCATGGCCTCTGCTTTAAATCAATATAGAATTAAACATAGGTACCCGGTTTACTTTTCATATGACTTCAAATTAAGTGTCATGGAAATACCCTATTTTCTACATAATTCTGCTTAAGCCGTAAATACTGGAAAAAAGAAAGTTGAAATTGATTATGACGTCATAATGGATCTAGCACCAAAAAGTAGTTTCAAGTAATTTACTAGATCTTGACCTTAAAGCGTTTGCTCAAGAGTCGCAAAGGAGTCAATCCTTACATCCCGGGATCGAATCCCACTGTTGGACGTGGAGACCGGTCCTTCGGATGAGACCATATAAATCAAGGTCCCGTGTCGCAGTAGGTGCTGGCACGAAAAAAGATCCCTCCCTGCTCAATGGCCCTCAGTGCCAAGTACATGTATATGACAAAATTTACAGCTCTCCACCGGCAAGTGGTGGCGTCTCCATGTGAGTGAAAAATTCTCAAGAGAGAGATGTTTAACAATATACACAATCAATCAATCGAAGTGTACAAATTCTCTTTAATTTTTTGTGTAATTTTTTTTAAACTTGTAAAGCATTAATTTCAAAAGATTAATCAAACTGTTTTTGTAACTTACTATGATACATAGTGTTACTTAAAAGGAGGGGTGTTTTGACGTATTCAATAGGTATACCCGTATACATCAATACACTAAACACTGTACAACAAAACATAACTATATCTGCACACCGCACTATGTACCCTTTTCAGAATACATATAGCATTATGGTAATCGGATATTGTGAATTAGGTGAATTTCCTCTTGAACTGGTCAGGGAAAAGAAAATCCTTAAATATTGTTTTTTTTTCTTTTTAAGTAGTGATAATTGTATTCTTCAAGCATGTCTCCAAAAAAGGATTGAAAATAATGATGATTGCATTGTTAATATTAAAAATGAATTTCATTGGCTAGGCTTTGCAAAATTGAACATGTTCGATAGAAACTGTAACACGGTGTAGATATATACTATACTCCCGAAGACCAAGTGCCCTCAAATGAGTACAGTTACTTATTCATGTTATTACACAGAATAAAAAAGATTATGTAACTTAGGAAAATTTGTGCAACTAGCGAGTGCATCAATGATAGTGCCTTTCACTTGTTTATACATTATAGAAAATATATTATGTACTGTACATGTTGCATGTTACGTTCATCATGCCAGCAATGTACCTTAATTTTCAAAAATACATTCATTTCCAAATGTTTGAATTTAATAAAAAAAAATGTTTTTTTTATATTTGCAAAATCTGATTTCTACTTCGTGCACTATATAAAATACCAGTACACACTAGATTTTCTGACTTCAGCATAAATTTGCATGTTTCATTAGCTATCTGTTCACACTTTACTGAAATTGGGCTAATGCTCCTATCTTAAGAGAAAAAAAACAGGAATTTGTTAGGGGGGGGGCAGTAGAAGGCAGGGGGTCCAAGGCTGCACTGAACTCCCCATTGTGCTTAGGGCAAGGCATTAGTGGGGGTTCACAAATGAAAGATGTTTTTTCCTTAGTTTTAGGATAGTGGACATATAAATTTTATATACATTACTGTACATGTGCAAAATCTTCAAACGGGATGGGGATGACCGGCACACTGGCACTGGATCTGCATTTGTGACATGTATACATCCCTAGGACCTTGCAACACCACAACACCACCACATCATTTTCTTCTTTTCCGTGTAACCACGGAAAGAAAGTACCAGTGGTTTAAAGTAATATCTTGCTGCTTTTGGAATTTGCTTTCTTGGGTACTATTCACATGTTCTCATATATAGGCACTGTCAGAAGGGTATATAAACAGTTCGATTTTGTGACACCCGATTGCACACTCGAAACTCGTGACTGACATGTAGTCCTCCTTGCGTGGTCTTAGATTTTTTGCGTTTATTCCTTGTTTTTATGTGCACTATTGTATCGACCTATATTTTTCATGATACTTTTGTACTGTTTTGGAAAAAGTTGGTTAACTTTGATAATTTCATCGCGACCGAGTAGCACGGCTATGTACATGTAAGATGTACGTCTACACTTGATTTCTACAGCAAAATACATTGAACTGAAAAGCAATCTGCTCCTTATATATGGGTTGTAGGGAGAGTGTTGAAGAATGGGAAATATGGTGGACTATGCCTTTTTACGAGTAGTTTTCAGCTTTAATCAAGAAACTTGTTATTTGACTCATCTTAAATAGTACTTATCTGGAAAAACTTAAGTTACATTGGATACGTGCATCACTTCATCGTACCCCCTCCCTTTTAGAGGTAGGTCGGGACCACAAATACATTTAATCTTTCCAAGGCTGAACTGATTTTTGCTTTGATCAAGCTATGGTGCTCAGGTGAGGGATGTGGTCCATGGGCCTTTATTTTCAAATTTTAATTGATGTATATTTTTTTTTCTGCTTAAATCCCTAGCACTGCTCTTTTTAGAAGAATAAAGTTTGAAAATTTTGAAATGTGAAAATCTATATTAATTATGACCAAAACAATGTCTTTATATTGATCATCTGAGTGAGTTATATAGAAATATGATTTTTTTTTAAATTTAAATATAGGATTAAATAAAAACATGCATACTTTACAGTTGAAGGCTTGCTTTGGTTTCGTCCCTGGAAAATGTTTCAAGGCTCTTTTCTCTAATATTTTGTTGAACATTTATTTCAACCTTTACATGTAACTGTGAGATTGAGATGGAACTTTTATGGCCTGGAACCTTGTCACTTGTTTGTTTATAGGTACAAATGTTAACTATAACACTCTAAACATGTTAAAAAATGCCATGTGGCGCTTAATAAATTTTCATGATTGCTACATGCTCATTGTTGTTGCCATGGGTTAAAAACATAAGCAATTAATGTAGTTCCCTCTTTTTCTCTAAAAGTCATTTTATATATAATATGCAAAAGTTATGACCAAGGTAAAAGTGTTTGATGTTAAAATTTTGAGGTTATGCATGCCTTTAATCTAAAAAAAAAATAAATAAAACATAAAAGACGGAAATTCAACTCATTTTTAACATCTTCTTTTGGCTTCAAGTTTACCATGTTGACCTTTGGAATTTAGCGCAGCACGAACCCGATCTTAATCCATTATGAAAAAAATTAAAACGCCATAAATCTATCAAAAATCAATGAAACGTAACGACATTCAAACCTGATCTGTGACTCACCAAGATGCACTCACATGCCGAAATTCAGCTCAATATATGCAAGCGTTTAGAAAATAAGTGTGGAAACCCAAGTAGGACAGACTTACAGACAGACAAAAGGACAGCTAGACCGGGGGACAGAAACCTCCTCCAGTTTCACGGGTTGGGGACTAATAAAGTACAAAAAATGTACTGATGCTCTTAAATCTCTGTGGTCTGTCAAACACTAAATAATCTTTACAAACATATATGAGTGCATGTCAAAAGTGGATTCATTTTCTATGTTGCTATGGGGAATTTTCTGTTGCTATGGCGATTAGTATTTGCAAAATATTCCTGGATTCATAAAGAAGTCTCAGAAATATGTTTTTACTTTAGAAATTGATTTTGGTATCCACTGATCAGATTTAATTCCATAAATAGCTCGCATATTTGTCAATTTGTCTCTTTCTCTTAATCAAAACATCCATTTTTGTTGCTAGGCAACCGATTGTAAATATTAAAAAACACACGTTTTTGAATTTAAATTCCAAAAAGGATATTCCTCTGCTTTTATGTAAAATATACCATACTCTTGTATTGTGCCAGAAGTTTGAGATATATGGCCTTGAAAATTGCCAAAATTTACAAAAATGCTGAATCAGCAAAAATGCAAAACATGCATATCTTCCATTGCCCGTAAAAGAAATATCTTAAAATAAAAATAGTATGTATTGCATGGCTTTATCACTTGAAATGTTTATCTTTATGATAACATTATTTAAGAACCCCTCTGGTAATATT
>PRKT01000281.1:47292-74792 GCA_003671525.1 Saccostrea glomerata
ATATATATCAAATATTATGTAATAAATATTTTTAACAAAATTTAGGACGTTAGCCATTAAGATAATTTAAAGATTTTTATTTTTATTTTTGAGATTTTAGAGAAATTCTGAATTTATTCAACAACAATAGTAATAAAAAATAGTAATGATAATTAATTAATAATTACTTAAATATGTTTCAAAGAGAACCAAAAAAAAAATAAATAAATTTTCAAAATATGAAAATACTGAATTTATTTTTGAGATTTTAGACAAAAATATGAAATTCAACATGTTCAAAGGTTCAAAGCAACAATAATAATTAAATTTTAAAATGAAAATAATAATTACTTCTATGTTAAAAGAGAAAAAATAATAAATCAATGTCAAAATATGAAAATAATGAAACTTGGAAAGAAAGAGTAAATTAAAAGAATATATATAAATTTTCAAATATATAGATATCTTTTTTTAAAGTAACCTTTTTATGTTCTTTTCTTAGAAAGAAATCAGATTTTAAAAATATTTTACATCAGTTGTTTACATCTCCAAGCATAGGTATTTTATGTAATTTTACAATTCATTGCCAGTTGAATATGTCGACTAAAAATTTCCATTGCCTCTCTGTTTAAACTAATCCCATCTTCACGCCAAATGTTTTTATTTGAATTCATTAAATCCCTACATCTCCAAAATATCACATTCTGAGAATTTCCATATTTCCTTCGTAGTGTGTTATTTATGTCAAAAACAGTAGAATTGTACTTTCCTGGATCCATGGTTCCACAAATCATTTGCCTAAACATACTTCCAATAAATATTTTCTGAACCGAATCATTTCTTAACAGTTTTTCAATAATGTTTTGGATTCCTAACACTATATCTGACACAGAAGATGAATTAATATGTCTTTTTCTCCCACTTGCAGAAACACTTTTAAACCAGTTTTAAACCATTAAAACCCAAAAATGTTTTAAAAATTGTATATTTATTATTTTATCTAGGGTAGGGTTAGTAGTATCAGGCAGAATTCATTCCCCACCAGATGGGTGTAGACCAGTGAATACTGTTTGGTGTTGTGTTGGGTTAGGTTAGGTTAGGTTAGAAACATAATTTTTTTTAATGTTGCTAATTAAATTATAAATTCCTTTCTATGAAATTTTTATAATGTTATTTGATTTTATGTCAATTACTTTCATTTGGCTGTAATATGTTTATACATGAACAAAAGATTGACTAGGAATGATGATAAAGTATCTTTAAGTCTTTTTTAAGTTTTTTTATTTTCTTTTAATCTTTCGGTCCTTTGGCTTTATATTTTTCTGTTTCAAAATTTAAATCATGGCTCTACAATCTAAGGAAGCCTCAACGAGGCTAGAGCTGGGAACATAAGGAAACTATGAATATTTTTCAGGTATTACTAATTTAAAAGGTCTTTATTAATTTATCATTATTATTAGTATCAAAATTATCAAAATTCATATTTTCCTTATGTGTGTGCTAACGTCTTTAAAAAGAAAATTTGTATTTAAAGCATATTACCATTTCATTATTTAAAAAAAATATTATATTACAAAATCATTTATTTCACAATTTGATAATGAAAGTCAAGAACAATTGAGCAAAGTTAAGGTTCAGTGTATATATACACATGCCCTGCCAGAGGGGGGTTGGTCAGACTAGCTGAGAACAGGTGTTTGAACAAAAGGAGTTTATTGTCAATTGACCAAGAGTCAACAGCTGTGTATATATTGCATGTACACACACAGGGGTGCCTCTCTATCCCAGTACATAACAACACAGTTAGCTAAATAATATTCTCACCATTTTCCCATAATACCCACTTTACAAGTGTTTGCATATGCAATTATGCAGATTTTATTAATTTTTATGTAACTTTTTTTATTTCCTGGACCTGGATTCAAATAATTTCATTCTAATGGATACATATTGCCTTCTAATATCAATGAGTATAATTTTTTCTATTACATGCACACAAAAAAAAATGATAAAAAAAACCTCCCCCAAATAAAACAAAACCAAAAACAAAAAAAATTACAACAAGTAACTGGAAAATAATCATGAATGCATGAATACTGAATTTCAAATCTAAATAAACATGGAAGGAAAACAAACCAAAACAAATACCTTAAAAATTAAATAAATTAACAACTTGATTCATTAATTAATTAAACTTAATTTTATATGATAAATGATTGGAATTTAAAAAAAGGAACTTTATTAATTGATTAATTGCCTAGTTAAATTCATTTAAAGTATTTTCACTGTAATGTCCATCAACAGGTTAAATCTCAATGTTTTTATGTATCAGTACACATCAGCTAAACAAATATTTTCATTTTTTCAATAATGATTTTCAATATAAAATTCTTTTTGGTAGGTACAAACCAGTGTGGATAAAAGTATTCAAGTAGGCCATGAAATATGTTCATAATTGATATTTTATTTCATTTAGGAAATATGCAAATATTTAATGCTTCATTTATATTCTTAACTTTCCTTTCATATATATATATATATATATTTTGAAAATAAAAAGCATATATTATATTATTCACTTTTGATCAAGAGTACGGTAATGATTTTCACGGATTACTCAAAACTTCAGCGATCGCGATTTTAGATCGGGCGTGGTGTACGGTATATGAAGACAAGAAGAAGTGGCGCCCGATTTCTATCGACTCTGAGGTAAACTTGGCTATAAAAATTTACGGTTATCAATATCATTCATTTGAACATCACCTTAGGGTTTTATGTACCCCATTTCATTCAATTTTATGGGGCTTCTACCACTTTATTGGGGCTTCTACCCTTCTGTATGGGTATTCTCCAAAAAACGGGGGGCTTATGGAATTTCCAGTTACCGCAATTTATATGCAGCAGTATTATAACAGTAAAAAAAAAATCTGATAACTCGTCACGGAAGATAGTGGGAACCCACAGTTAGAGAATAATCTTAATCTTATGAAAAGGAAAGATGTTAATGAAACCTGAATCAAATAAATAATGACTACGGGACGGGTATAAATTGATCAAATGTACAATTCAAAAAACTTACACATTTTTATAAATCATATTCAAGAACCGGTATACTAGATTTTTTTTTCCATTTGTGAGCACTGGTTCGGCGGACTAATGACTTCCAATTTTCACTACTTCGTAAAATATTTTACTAGATAAGTCCGCATTCTGCCTTATTATTATGTTAGCATCATAACACCCTACACCTACCTACTTTAATGAGATGAAATTTAATTTCAGCACATAAAATTAAATTAATTCCAATTTACCGATAGCTACAGGGGAAAAATGGAAGGTACGAAACATGTACTATCCCGCTTCAGACAAATTTGTCGATTACTGATTGGATAAAAGCTAATCACGTGACGCCCTGAAATTTTCCGTATTACGTCTCCGTTTCCATATTACGTCTCAGTCGAGGCATAATATGAAAATCGGGCACGCGATTCCGTTCGAAGCGTTGTTATTGTAAATAAAAATGGCGGCTAAGAAACGGTTAACGTAGGTAGTTTAGTTAAATTTCTTGTTACCGTAACGATATTTTTTGTTGATTGTTATTGGATTAAAACTAATATTTTCATAATATGCACAAATATTTTTTTTTATATTGAAAAACGTCTTCAGCGGGATAAATTCGCCTCGCCCAATACGGATTTCCATTTCACACCCTGTATGAATCCGTATTAGGTCACTAACTGACTGTGTAACTAATAATATAATAATTATTTTTGTTAAAATTGAATCATGATTAAAAATACTTAAAGATTAAGTTTAAAAACTAAATAGTGATCCAACCCCCTCGGCAATGTTAATAAACGCAGCACTTCTCAAGTATTTAAGTAACTTAAAGTGTCAATACTGTTTGTATCTTTAAGAGAGAGGGAGAGAAAGAGAGAGAGAAGGAGGGAGAGAGAGAAGAAAAATATTTGAGAATGGTGTTACTGCTAATTACCGCTGACCTAGTAAATATAAATTTTTTCCGTAAGATTTCTATAATTGCTAGTACATGAATTTTTATTACTGTCTGATAATTATTTATTAGTCTCGGACTTACAGACATTGGGTACTTATGAACCCTGCGTAATCGATCAACCAACCATTCATTTAGAAATAATTTTAAGTGACAAAATTAACAAGGCATAGTACAAGTTTATATATGGATCAATGTACTGTTCAATAGGGGAACTCCCGTATGAGCAAATGAAACTGGAAATCTAAAACAGGGGTATATAATTATATGATTTGTACAGATGTCCGAGAACATTAGGAAAGTGAATTACCTATCAGTAATTATTCAATATTTAGAAGATTTCCTTTTTTAACAAGAGAAATCTGTCCTGTTTGTCAACAGAAAATTGATACAACTTTCCGATCGTGAAAACAGGGGGGGCTCAACATTAAAGTCAGATATTTGTCTGCAAAGAAATAAATAGATGGAAACTAGCTTGATAATTAATTACTTTTGATTATTTAATTAAACAGGGATAGATATATTCAACACATAATTTCAAACTTGATTTACTCATAGTTAATTTCAAATCATATTCTGAATTATTTTACAAATATCAATAATATTTAGATTAAAAAAATGATAACTGCCTGGGATTTTTTTTTTCATCAACAATTGAAATAAGACTGTTTTTAAATGCAAAGTATAACACATTCATTTTTTACACCACTGCAGCCTCCCCGAGAGCGAGAACAATAGGGACAGTAATTATCAGTAAATGTCAGCACTTGTCTAAGTTTTTCAGCAGGGACTGTAAACGGGTCAGTAATTGTCTAAGTTTATCGGCACCGACTAAGATTGTCAGCACTTTTCTAAGTTTATCAGTGCCGGCAGTAAAAAGGTCAGTAATTGTCTAAGTTTTACAGTAACGGCAGCACATTGTCAGTAATTTTCTAAGTTTGTCAGTAAAAATTGGGAATGTCAGTACGTTTCTGACTTAGTAGTGATAGGGAGTAGCATTTCGATCGGATCCTGACGGATCCTGAGATCCTGAAATAATCCAAACTTTAAAGATCCTGTCCGAACAGGTGATTTAAATTGACAGACGGGGGCCGAGACCCTGAAAATAATCCAAACTCTAAAAGATCCTGTCTGTGCCGGAGATTTTAATTATCCAGCGGGATTAGGACATAATCTTAATTTTTGCATGCAAATTAAATGGACTCTATTATTAGTTGAATTCTTGGTCATTGAAGGTGTCTCTTAATTAGAACCTATTTCTACTTTACAAAGGTTTTCATTGATATAAGAGTATATTGTATAAGACGAGGGACAAGCCCTACAGTCGACCAATAATCTAACCCGATTAAACCAAACACGCTAAGAAAAAAAATCATCGAGGTTAAATCAAGTCACGGACGAGGAAAGGTAGGACTGTATTTCTTAACATTTATTTCTTTATGTTATATTAACCAGTGCTTTCTTATCATTTTATTTTTTTTATATTATATTTTGAAGGGTTAATAATTCTGTATCACTAATCGACTACACGTATTACATTGTAGGGTCGATGTGCCTGAATTCATAACGCAAAACAAAAATCTTCGTGCGCTTGTCAGCAACAGTAACGGCAAAAGATATGAAGACAATTTAGGAATTTTCCGCTGTTTGGCGCTACAAAAGGGACATTTATCAAATTTGGAGACAAGAACTAAAAGTTTATATTAGGCATGGTGTCAGTATTTACAAAATCAGGATGATGAGCAAGAATGCCCTCCGCACGATGAGTATCATGATCTTGATTTAGAGCAAGAAATGCACGAGTTTGAAAAATGTGTTGAAGTCTGTGTTAACATTTTTAATTTGCAAGAAGATGGAACAGCACTTCCAGAGAGACGGAGTATATGTAGATTCAAAGAGCAAATGAATTTGAACAGGTATGAAAGCCATTTGTCCTACATAACGAATTTAAAGGCCTATTCCAAGAAATATCAGTGTCAAATCTGCGAGACATTTTTCCCCCACAGCCTGGCGGTGTTTAAAACATGAACGGGTTTGCAACAGTAAAACGAAATTTAAATTTCCGGGGGGATTTCACGGAGGGAAAGAAAACATATTCGAGGAGTTAAGAGAACTTGGTTGTGTCGTCCCTGAACATGATAGAGTTTATGAATGGTTCATAGTATTTGATTTTGAAACGATTTTACGTCCGGAATCTGACATACCACACGACAGAAAATTACAGTGGCAAGCTGAGCACGTCCCTATTTCTGTGAGTGTCGAGCACTACAAGGAACCCATTTGTTTTGTTGAAGAAGATCCAGACAAATTGATTCAAGTGATGGTGACCTACATGGAGGAGATTGCAACTCACGGCAAATCACTAGCTCTGGATAAATGGGGTGCAGTAAAAGAAAATTTAGAAGAAAAACTAGCCCATTGGAGACAAGAAGAGGACAAGGATGAGAATAGTCTCGCTCCCACAATGATGGTAAATGAACTTACGAAGATGCTTGGCAGATTTAACTTTTATTGTCAGCAAGTACCTGTGTTGGGATTTAATTCTGCGCGCTATGACCTTAATCTCATTAAGAAAAGTATCGCAGAGCATCTCTGTCTCCACGAATCTCAGGGAATAACAATCAAGAAAAACAACTCGTACACTTGTTTAAGCAATGATTCTCTACGATTCCTGGACATAACAAACTTCTTAGCACCTGGTACTTCTTTAAGCAGCTTACTGAAAGCATATGAAATACCGGGAGCAAAGGGGTTTTTTCCTTATGCATATCTATCTGACTTTTCGTGCTTAGACGAGAGAGAGCTACCACCTCACAGTACTTTCTACAGCTCCTTAAAGCAGCAATGTAACATCACTGAGGAGGAATACAATTTTTGTAAAGACATATGGAAACAAGAGAAAATGACCTGTTTGCGAGATTTTCTCATCTGGTACAACAATTTAGATGTGGCCCCATTTGTCCGAGCAGTACTAAGATTACAAGAGCTTTACTTCAGACGAAATATTGACATCTTCAAAACCGCCATGTCAGTGCCAGGAATTGCTCGCCAGATGTTATTCAGTACGAGTAGACGTGCCGGAGCCTCGTTTTCCTTGTTCGGAGAGGAGGACAAAGACTCTATTCTATACGGTAAAGAACAACATAATAGGCGGTCCCTCAATTATTTTTCATCGCTATGCCAAAGCAACAGAAACCTTTATAAGAAATAATCCTGAAAAACCGTGCAAGAGGATCGTGGGTTACGATGCTAACGCGCTGTACTTATGGGCTTTAGACCAAGAGATGCCGACGGGAGCATTTGTTAGACGACGCCAAGAAAACGATTTTCGTCCGGAAGTAAGAGAAAAATACATGTCTCAATACAACTGGCTAAACTGGATCTCACATAATTCAGGACTGAATATTCAACACAAAATGAACACTGGACACGAGAAGCGCATCGGGCCATATCCAGTAGACGGTTATTGCAGCGAAACTAAGACTGTTTTCCAGTTCCACGGGTGCTATTTTCATGGTCATGAATGTGTTCTAACCAAGTCTATTCGGAATAAAAAGTGGCTTGAAACCAAACACCGAAAATTTCAACGTACAAAGGAAACCACGGACTACATAGAGCAACAGGATTTTCAGGTCATTGAAATTTGGGAATGTAAATATAAGGAGCTGAAGAAAGAATGTTCTAATCTTCGTACAATAATTGACGAGTCTTTACCAACATTTTTTAAAAAGCATAAAAGAACTGTCACAGAAAATCAAATTCTTCAAGCCATCTGTGACGGATCCTTGTTTGGAATGGTGGAAATTGACATCACTACGCCAGAAAAATGGGAGGATGGTTGGCAACGGGATTTGTCTCCATACGATTATTTTGAAGAAATGGCGCCGATCTTTTGCACTGTGGATATCCTTTTCGACATCAATGGTCAGCACATGCAAGAGCACGTTACAAGCAATAATCTGAGCGAAAATCCCCGACGGTTATTAATCGGTGGAATGAGAGCTAGAAAAATACTTATTGCAACTCCCTTACTGCAATGGTACCTCAGACAAGGACTACAAGTCACCAAAATCTATCAGGTTGTAGAGTAGGTCCCTATGCGATGCTTCCGAGAATTTGTGCGAGATGTTAGTGCAGCGGGGCGACTGGGAGACACGGTTCCGTCGATGAGCGTCATAGCCGACATCCAGAAGTTGATCGGTAACTGCGAATATGGAGGACTAATCATGGACCAATCAAAACATAGACACGTTACCTATGTACAGCAGCAATGCAGCAATTTAGGAAGTGAACAATCCTCTATTTATGGCAGTGACGGAATTGCAGGACGAAGTGTATGAAGTAGAAAAGGCTAAAAAGATGATAATTTTTGATTTACCCATTCAGCTAGGTTATTTCATTCTTCAGTTAACGCCAAGCTCCGGATGCTACAGTTTTATTATGACTTTAAGGATTCCCATGTGAGTAGAAAAGATTTTCAATATTGCGAGATTGATACGGACAGCGCGTACATGTCTATTTCGGCTAGTAGCTTAGAAGATGTTATAAGACCCGAAATGATGGCCAGCTACAGACATGGACTCTACGGTTATTGCAGTGACGTGGATATTGAGGCTGATGACAAGTATCACTGGTTTCCTCGACAATATTGTGAAAAATACGACAAAAGAACCCCTGGTCTTTTCAAACTTAAGTTTGAGGGTGACGAAATGGTATGTCTCTGCATAAAGACCTACCTTGTGAGTAAAACACAACCCCGCGACATCAGGAAGCAATTGGCAGCAGAGCAGATTCTCAGAAGGGCCAAAAAATGTAAGGTTAAACGAGCTCTTCGTTCAATTCCAAAAAACATGCCATGTAGTGAAATTCAGTTGTAAAGGCGTATCAAAACGCTTTGTGGAATCACCTCTATATACCTTTAAAAGGGTGTTGAAGACTAAACAACACGGAAATGGCATCACAGTAATAGTGTTTTTACTTACCAGCAGGAACGTTGCAGGTTTTCCTACTTTTATTGCAAGAGACAAGTTCAGGCTAATGGGGTCAACACAAAAGTGCTAGATATTGAGTTGTGCCCAGAAAAAGAGATACCGACGATGCAAATAATGTAAACATTCTATTAGACCTCAGTGACGAATAGTAAGGAGATTAATAACAAAGGTTGTTACATAAAGAAATGTACCATTTAATTATCATTCATTATAAACATTCATTGTGTACAGATTAAAGTATTTACAGATTATATCTCAAGCTCTATGTATTTTATTTCGTGTAATGTGAAATAATCTTTGGAATGAGTTTCAATAACCCATCCCCTGCAATTCATTTAAATAAATGCCCTGAATAGTTGGTTCGTCATTCACAAAATACCGAATATCAACACGTATATGTTTGTTAAGCATGCACACACTGATAACAACTTTCCTTGTTATCGGAAAATGTTTTAAAAATGTACACAGAGTTTTGTTAACCACATGGTGAAAGGTACCATTTTCAGCTATAGCTGTCAAAAAACGTGTTTCGAATGGTGTTGAAGAGACCCATGGTACTACATAGAGTAAGCGCACAACCCATGGACAGGGCGATATCACTCTCCGCCTGTTAATAATTCGAGGAGCTCCTGTATCAAATATGACGTCCATTTCGTAGTTCAGTCAGACAATAATGATTATTTGTTTCAATATACAGTATGTTTTATACCAAACTTCTGAGTTACAAAGTCAAACACATATTCGTCATTTTGTCAATTTTGAACAATATTATATAAATTTTTACCTCGGCAACGTAAATAACAGTAATATATACAATACATTGCGCAAATGTTAGAATGGGGACTTTGAAGTTGTTCGCAAATATATTTGTAGGGTCTATCCTGCGCAGTAAGATAATCTCTTAAATAGGTGTGATAAGACTCTGGAGACTGTCCCATAGAATCGAAAAATTCGGAAGTATGGTTGTCAAAATAAAACACACACCAGTGCGAACCTGGCCTACCTCTTTCGTCTGTATTCAAAATGTAAGTCCATTTGAAATATTAAGATAGAATAAACCATTTGCAGCAAACACCCCCTTTAATTGACGAGAAACTATTTGGTATTTTTGTAATATTGTTTTTATATACAATGAATCCATTATTTAACTTCTACGTTCCGGCTAGAGTCAATTCTCAGGATTGCTGGAAATCTTCCGTAACATATGCAGGTAACAGACTCTGGAAGGGCTTTCTCAAATTTGAGCTGAAGACGGGAGTGACCTTTTCTTAATAATGGTAAACTACTTTCCTCTTCGTAAGATGTTTAGGGTTTATGTCAAACATGTATAAACAATACCCTTTCAAATAGTCATTGCGGCTTAGCTGGAATGTAGGATTATCCTGGTTTTTTTTCTTCCCTCATACCATTGAAGGAAAGGCCGTGACGTAATTTCCTGTGCTGAAATTGGGTTCCAATGGTGCGGAAGGGACAGATTTACCGTCTACATAGAATGCAGCAAAGTTGCAATGAAAATGTTGAAAATTGTACGGGTTTAAAGAGTAACTTCCGCTATAAGCTTTAGAGGAAACTAGTTCCACTACAAGTCGTTTGGGTATTTCACCTTGAAATACATCGTCAATGTTGAGATGAAACTGCCCAGCAGGTATCCCAAAACATTTTATATCCGATTTTTTAAATGGGTACAACGCTGGGTGTTTCTGGAGAGCCTCGCTATGTCCCAGTAAAGCACCCGGGTTAATTTTGAGATAGAATACTTGATAGGTAAAAAACAGCTCACCAACAATTGACGATAATTTATTACTAGAAATTATTTTAATGAAAATTAGAGAGTTTGCAATCTACTTTTCCAGTAAAAAATCCAGAGAGAGGAAAAAAAAGAAAGAACTTCTTCAAATGCAAATAAAATTTATGCATGAAATGTTTAACATGCACCATCTACAAATTTATGGAAATTTACTGGATGAGCTACAGGTTGAACTTGAAAATATTAGAAAATATGAACTAGAAGGGCTTTTGATACGAACACATAGTAAATGGATTGAGGATGGTGAAAAACCAACAAAATATTTTTGTGCTCTAGAAAAAAGAAACTATGTAAATAAAAATATAACAAAAATTATTGATAGTAGAGGTAACTCAATTGTAAATCAAAAAGAAATATTAGACAATCTTAAACACTTCTATCAGTCTCTATATAAAAATGTAGATGATTCACTAACCGATGTTGATTTAAACACAGTTTTAGTAGATTGCAAAGTTCCCAAACTCAGCACAAATACACAATCACTAATAGATAACGATATCTCCCAGTCTGAAATTTTAAATGCTTTGAAAAACATGAAAAATAACAAGACCCCTGGAACAGATGGATTCACTACAGAGTTTTTGAAATTTTTTTGGTCTGATTTAAGCAAATTTTTGATAAGTTCATTTAATTGCAGTTATGATAAAGGATGTTTAGCAATGACTCAAACTCAAGGCATAATCTCGGTAATTCCAAAGGGAAATAAACCCAGAGAATACTTGAAAAATTGGAGACCTATCTCTCTTCTCAATGTTACTTATAAGTTGCTGTCCAGTGTTTTAGCCGAACGAATTAAAAGTGTTCTCCCCTCGCTTATTCATGAAAACCAAAAGGGATTTCTTAAAGATAGATATATTGGTGAAAATTCTAGACTACTCTATGACGTTATTCACTATTGTAATGAGGAAAAGATCCCAGGACTTATTCTTCTAATTGATTTTGAGAAAGCATTTGACTCAGTTTCATGGAGATTTATTTTTAAAGTCCTACAATTCTTTGGTTTTGGTGAAAAGTTCATAAAGTGGATTAAATTGTTGTTTTCAAATGCAAAGTTATGTGTAATCCAGCATGGCATATTTTCAGAATTTTTTGATATTGGAAGAGGTTGTAGACAGGGGGACCCCATTTCACCCTATTTATTTGTACTTTGCGCTGAAATCATGGGTATTATGATAAGAAACAATCCTGCTATCAAAGGAATTTTTATTAAAAGAAATGAATATAGACTATTGCAATATGCAGATGATACAGTCATCCTTTTGGATGGTACAAAAGCTTCTCTTACTTGTGCCCTATCACTGGTTGATCAGTTTTCTAAATATTCTGGTCTTAAACCAAATTATGAAAAAACTAGATGCATAAAAATTGGCTCCATGTCTCAAGAAAAGGTTGATATTTGCTCAGATTTTAATCTCCATTGGTCTCAGGAACCATTCACTGTATTAGGTATAACTTATTCTGTAGATTTGGACCCAAATTCTATGAATGAACTTAATTTCCAATCTAAACTTGTTGAAATGAAAAAAATAATTGGCTCTTGGTCAAAAAGACTGTTGACAACGGCCGGCAAAATTACAGTAGTAAAGTCAATCATTTTTCCTAAAATTACCCACCTGTTAATTTCCTTGCCGAATCCTCCCCTTAAATTTTTACAGGATCTTGAGAAAATGTTTTTTAATTTTATTTGGAGCAATAAACCTCCTAAGGTAGCAAAGAATTGTATAATACAGTGCCATGAAAAAGGTGGCTTAAGAATGATAAGTGTTAAAGATTTTTGTAAGGGTTTAAAAATTACATGGATTCGTAGATTGTTTAGCAATGTTAATGTTTCTGCATGGAAAACTTTGCTTTATAGTATAACACCAGAAGTAGAATTCCTTCCCTGTTATGGTAACAGTTTTACAAGATTAATTTCCCATAGAATTTCAAATCATTTTTGGAAAGATGTTTTTGATGCTTTTTACGAATTAAGAAATATAATCGAGTCTGACAGCTTGTCTATGCTAGATCCTCTCTGGTACAATGACAATATTAAGATATCTAACAACTGTATATACTTTAAACATTGGGCTGAAAAAGGTGTAAAGTACATAAAAGATTTGTTTCTTCCTGATGGCCAGCCTATGAGTTTTGAAGAATTCTGTGAGGTGTATAATCTGTCAACCCCTTTTACACTATTTCATGGTGTCATACAAAATGTCAGAAAATTGAATTTAACTTATACTGTTAAGGATGTTCTTTATAACTCTCCCTATTATCCCAGTTTCTTCAAAACAATTTTCAAGAGTCAAAAGGGATCAAGAGATTTTTATGATATATTAATTTCTTCTAGATGGAATAAACCTAAATATGAAAGTAAATGGGAAAATGCTTTAGATTTGAATGTAAACCAAATGTGGTGGAAAATTCATAATAAGATTATTTTTAGTATCACTGAAGATGTGCAACTTAGATGGTTTCATTATCGAATTGTTCATAGAATTTTGAGCACTAATGTTTATTTAAAAAAAATAGGGATTGTAAATTCTGATCTCTGTACTTTTTGTGGTATGCATCCTGAATCGATCACCCACTTGTTTTGGGAATGTTTATATGTTGATATACTATGGAATAATCTAGTAGAATGGATAAATGATAAAACTGACCAGAACATTGAAATAAACCTTATAGATGTTATACTTGGTAGAGATGGTAAATACCATATTATACTGAACCTTTTAATATGTATAGTAAAAAGACATATTTATAAGAAAAGACTTTGTAAGACATTACCAACCATTGATGGAGCTAAAAAAGAAATTAGTTATTACTAT
This sequence comes from Saccostrea glomerata, assembly GCA_003671525.1. Lineage (NCBI taxonomy): Eukaryota > Metazoa > Mollusca > Bivalvia > Ostreida > Ostreidae > Saccostrea > Saccostrea glomerata. The sequence continues at coordinate 60,895 of PRKT01000281.1, forward strand.
AAAATTGAAAGATTTATGTATAAAAAAAATAATGATTTGCCTATATTTGAAAAGAGATGGGGTGTTTTTTCCTCATTGTTTTCTAATGGTTAAATTGTTCTTGCACATGCTTATAATAATTATGTACTTGTTTAAAATCACTATGCTATCCATTTTTTGTTTGTTTTTTTTGAATAACTTATCTGTCGATACATACACATATTGTATGATTGTGGTGTGAAAGGATTTGCTAGTTGTTGTTTTTTTTTTTCATTGAAAAATTGTCCTGGTTGAATTTACAGTGTTCATATTGAAATTAGTTCATTAACAAATAATAGTGCCATGTAACATGTTCATATATACTTCCCGATAAAGTGAATAGTCATTTGATCAGCCTTATCATTTATCATAGAGATGTTAATGTCATTTCTTGGAAATATTTTTCATCTTAAAAGTATGACTACAATGTACATCATAAGATTTCATAATTTTTTTTCATACATATTACATTCTATGTATATGTACTATGCACTATAATGTCTTTAAGTTCCTCTGTTTGTCAGTTTGGTGAGTCCAGGGCTCCCCAACCTTGACGCCATTCATGTAATCATATACTGCTGGGGCAATAAAAAAAAAAAAAAAAAAAAAAAATTGAGATAGCAACACCGGAGAATGGTGTCTTCAATGTGAATTTTGTATTTTTTTCCGTTCTCCGCCGACATCAAACAAAATGAATCTCTGTAAGTCCATAATTTAATCGCCACCTGGACACCGTTAATCAAAAAGCGATCTTGTTGGCATATATCCATGTAAATGGGACCCTCTAGATCGACAAATGCACTATTTTCTGAGGCTTTTGCTCTTTCATACAATCCAAAATTACCTCCAGAAAGAGCGTCTGGATCATTCATGAAACCCGCAGTGTCCGCAGCAAAAAGTTGAGATTGTAAACGTGATACACTTTTAGATACTCCGTTTTTGTAGAAGAACATCAATGTATGCCTTATATGCATAATTGGTTGAAACAATGGGAGAGATGACTTGCTGTTGAACAGAAATGTCTACTTGGTTCCATAAACTTTGTAATGCTAAGTTAACAAAGCCCACCTTTTCTTTGGCTTTCAGTTGTGTTCCGTCGTCATGCAGTATTCTAGCTCTGAGAAATAAACGAGTGCGCAGCAAATCAATGTAAGAAGTTGTGGCTGCTGATAGATTAAACTCTATTACCCCACCGTGCGAGGTACTACCGACAGGTCGGACATCTATCCACTCAGTTTGTTCGACACCTGCGTCAGTTGGTAAATTATGAAATAATGCCAGTCTATGACTAAATGCAGGTTTTGAACCATCAGCGAAAAAAGCCATGTTGACAAGTCGATGATGAAAAGAGAAATGACAGACAAAATAAGTATTAATCTAATTTTATTATTTGGTATATGCAAATTTTCTCTGTTTTTTTTTTTTCTTTTCTTGGGTTTAGGTCCGTCTAGTGCGGGAAAAACCACTACCGGTCCGCCCTCAAGTTTTCTTTTCTTTAAATCCGCCTTAGCTCTGTCCACCGCCTGCTGAGTTGGAGTCACCATTTCTAAATGAGGCTTAGAAATCCACCTCCTTCCCCAAATTGTCCGACAATATATGAATTTTGATTTGGAATGTACTTCATGTTAGCAGTTGTGACAAAGTGTTTTTTCCACTCTTGTACGTTAGGGATAAACGGTTTCCAGGACATCTTCTCAAGTGAAGTGTACAGTGCAAGGTTTTAATTGGTAATGTAGAGTTAGACAGGTCGCTGTATGATAAATAAATGTGAAATCGCTGGATCTGATCACGTGCCAGCGGCACATAAAACGGGTTAATTAGCGCTGCTGATCCGCGCGCTAAGAGCAGGCGACGCAAGACCGGAAGTTTCTGAAAATCGATGTAACTACTACAGCACAGGTCTGACATAACAGTTATAACTTTCAGCTGTGCTAGATTTGGCACATCAAAAAGTTTGTCCACCAATGCGCATTCCCACGCCCCTTGAAGGTGAAGGGTCTGTGGCAATTCTATGATAAAATCATGTGAATTGTTCTCTGGGTGAAATTTTAAACAATCATTAGAGGCGCAAAACAGAAAGTGTTGATGATTCATCCTTAAAGTTCTTTCAACTGAGACTGCAAGATCCAACTATTGAATTTATTTGGCCAGCCCAACCCCTTTACCATCACTTCTCTTCTATTATTGCGCATACGTCTGCGCAGAACTTTTTCAACTTTGTAAACTGTATCATTGTTCACCCGCACCTTTTGAAGTTCTTCTTGATAAAATGTTCCAAGTATTGGGTCATTATCGTAGTCTTTTAAGGTGTACAGACAGCGGCCGTCTTTAGTAAATCGGGAACTAATTATAAATAACTCGCGAGTCCATCGTTCGTCGCACTCTCGGGAAAAGGCATTCCGAATGTACGTAATACGAACAATATCCCCTGTTTTTTAATTTAAACCTCTTAATTTCTGGATTACTATCTCTTTCCTTTTCTTGCGTTCTGCAAAAGTTAAATCGGTCCTCATTAGTGACACTTGCAGGGCTTTTCTCTATTGGCCTATGATACGTATTGTTGTAACTCTATGTGATAGCATTGAAATCGTTAATCCAACAATGCAATTAACTGTGGTCATACTACGCACTAACTTGGATTTTATAGTTTAAATGGCTCTCTCTGCATCAGACGCTTTAACGGAACTTTGAGTGACGAAATGTTTTATTTTTTGCGAATTTAATAGGTGGTTTACATTTGTATTAACAAATTCACTGCCTTTGTCTGTTCGCAAAACATGGGGCTTTCTACCACTCTGAAAAATACTTCGGAAAGCATTTGTCATTTCTACACCTTTTCTTGTTTTTAAAGGATGGGTCCACACAAAGCGCGAGAAAATGTCAATGACGAGCAGAAAACACGTGTAATCGTTATTTGATGATTTATAGGAATCGAAAATAGCCGTATCTGCATCCCACTGATAATCAATGTAAGTTGCAATTACTTTACGCCTTGGAAATTTATTTCGTGACTGTTTATGTACACTAAATGTTTCTTGCTCTTGCAGCCAATTTCTTATTTTATTTCTGGAAATTCGATGTCGACCTTCTTTTTTAACTTCTCTGTATAACTTCACCGGAATACGCAGCAGGGTGTTCCACTGTCATAATAGATCTCAGCTAGATAATCTTTATAAGTCTCCATTGCTATTATGCACAAATTTAATCCACTTTGTCTTTGTTCTCTTTCGTATAGTCTTCTTTATAGGTAAACCAGGAGGAGGGGGAGTGGCTACTTCTACTTTCGTTTCCCTTTTCACTTTTTGTACCGGTGTTGATGTTTGCGTTGTCGCATTACTGAATTATGAAGGGCTGGGCGCGCTGTGCGTGGTAGTCAATCTGTTATATTTGTCCTCGGGAATCAATACCATTTTCTGCGTGTATTTCATTTCAAGAGTTTTATAACAAATTCCCTCACTTCCTCTAACACATGAGACAGCAAGCGGTAATGTTTTTTTTAAGGAACGAAGCTTATTTTTTACAGGCTTCTTTGAATTGGTAAAGTTTAAGAATACTCGCTTATTCTTACGCATAGAGGTCTGTATCTTCTTTGATAGCGGAATAGACCCACTTAAGACATTGTGAATGATCTCAATCAGTGCAAACACTTGTTTTACGCTAGTGGTGTATATCAGATCCAATCTTTGCTCACGGCGTGTGTCCTTGTCAAAAATTAATTTCAAATACGACGAAACGTTGTGTAAAGTAGTGCTCATGTTTAAATCACCTATCTACATTCTCCGAACGATCTTCCACTACTGGACGAAAAAAGTGCTGAGAATCCCAAATTTTACTGATAAAGTTTGATAATTATGATACTGTGCTGTTGTTGCTGATAAATACTGATATTTACTGTTATTATTACTGTTGTTGCTGATATTTTTTGTTGTTTTTGATAAATACTGATAATTACTGTTGACTTTTACTGTTGAGTCTGATAAATACTGTTGAGGTACTGTCGTTGCTGAGAATTGCTTATAATTACTGTTGAGGTTCTGTCGATGCTGAGATTTACTGATAATTACTGTGGTCATTGTTTTTAACCTGGTAATTGGTTTAAAATTAAACAGAGGGCTGTAAAAACCTTCAATTATTACTTTCTTTTACTTGAATTATCATGACAAAATTTTCATATTTCTTTAATGTTCTGCTTGTGACAAAATTACATGACTATGTATGTATGCTGATCTCAATTTCTACTATTACCTTTGTGAAAATTTTGACATTAATCAAATGAATTATTAATAGAATGAATATATAGAAATAGAATTAATAAAAAAAATTAACTGAAGAAAAAAATGGAATTTTACTGTTGCATAAGACCTTCTTGAAAAATAATCTGTAAATAAAAAGAATATTATACTATCTTAAAAAAGATCCATCGCCGCTTTCCCGACTCCAAGAAAATTATGTAGGGAGATCGGTGATCTTTTTTTTTCAATAATAAGAAAAAAGTTCTTAATGGATGGAAAAAAAATGGGATAAAAAAAGTTTCCTGCAGGTTCGAAAAGTTGGATTTGTTCCGTTTTCACTAGGTCAACTGGTCGAGTTTGGACAACATTTTGTTTTTGAAGGCCTTTTTTCTCGAAAACAATTATATTTATCTTGTAAAATGTTCAGTTTTCTGGTCTCTTTTAGTCGAAATATTTGAAAATTTGCTCGAAAAAATTTTATCCCTTTAAAAAGTAACTAAGAGGTGAAAACAGGTTTGAATATGTTCAATCTGTGGGCACTGATTTTAATTAATAATTTATTTATTTATTCATTTATTTTAATGTTATGTAGACGTTTGTAGATCGTCCAAGAATTAAACTCCTCCACATGTACATAATTATGTACAAGTACACACTGTATGCATGCGCAACCGGCAAATGGGGCGAGCTGATTAAAAATTAGAGATTAAGAATCCCTAGTGCAAAGGTACATGTGTTTAGTTTGTCTCTTAAAATTTAAATACAAAATCATTTTTTATTTAATCAGTTTTGAAATCTCATTAATTTTTCTTTTAATTTGATTTTATGAAATGGGAAATAAGAACTGAAATGAGACTTAATTTTATATGTTACTATTAGTATATGATCAAATTGATCGATTTTAATTTTGCATGGTAAAAAGTTGAAAGGAAAACACCTTTAAATTGATTTCAATTGATCAGAAATCGGTGATCGACCCGTGATTTGGCTGTATTGTGTACATGTCTTCAGCCCCGGGGTAGAACGGGGTACAATTTGTATATTCCATGCAAACTGTAGTGGTCAGCGTAACAATGGGCACTAATTACGTATTGTTCTTCGTCTGCGGCTACCGGTGTTATCAATAAACAAACTACCTACACTGTACATGTACTCGCTACTTTGGAACAATCTTAAAGTTTATGGTCGCACGAAAAAAAAATCCGTAATATTGAATTTGATGACGAATAAAATTGATAGAAAAAATATTTAGAATAGAACACTTTTGTACTATAATAAAAAAAGATATATACATGTACATCATGTACGTTGTACAGAGTTATTTTAATTATTAATTCAATTCTCAAAGATCTATCTTTCTTCAGTATTTAAATTCATTTTTTAGTTTTACGCATATTTCTTCAATCAATCAATCAATCATTTATTTGAATCTTTTTACCATTTTACATTAGTATACATAGGCCATAAAAATATATAAAATGTAGGTGATTTTATACATAACAGTAGGTCTAAAAGGCATGCGTGAATAAGAAACTGAACAAAAAAATTTTGTAGGTTGCTATTAATGCGAAGCAAGGGAATTTAGACCGGGGAGTATATTTTGTTTATCAGATAAAAGAATATCCCGGGGGAGGTGGTCACATGTATTTTCAATTCTGAATCTCTGCTAACGATGGTTTGGGACCGGTACACATAGACGAGAAATTGACTTCAATTCTTAATTAAAAAAAGTGTGCAAAATATACAATCATATAGATATAAAGAGAAAGATTGTTTAGTGAAGCACTTTTTTGAAATAATATTAGCATTAATTGTACACAATTCAGATGCAGGGAAACTGCACTTCGCTTTATCCGAGAAAAAAAACCTTACATGTATGGATTTTGAATGTCAGAAACATGACGTTGTGTATCGCACTCATGAATAAATGTTACATGTAATATATTACTTCAGCTCTGAATTTTGTATGGATCATTGCAATTGATTCTCTAAAATAATTTTATTCATGCATAATTATAAAACATTCGATAAGTATAATATCATAACTTGCATGACTTTTAAAACACACAACTAAAGAACAGACCTTTCCCTATCGGCTATCACTTAATTGTAAACAGTATTTCACCCCCTCCTTTTTGTGCTACAATCAAGTAAAATCATATAAATAAACACCAAGTCTGTACTGTTCGTTTATACAAAGGTCTCGGACAAAAATGGAATTAAAAAAAATTATAATCTCTGCACAAAATTCTAATTACAAAAAAGCAAGCCGTAACGATATCCCTATTGCAGAATGTACTAATAATTGACCCGATTCTAAAACGAAAGTAGAACTTTTACACGTGGTTGACATGTATGTTCCAGAACTTGTAACAAGCACAAAGTGTGCATTAATGGAAAAAGTTAATTCAAGTTATGATTTATTTTATTTTGTTTTTTAACTGACTGACCGCATATAACATGTTTAAGGAGTGGCGCATAATATTAGAAGCCATATGCCCAAAGACTTAAAACTGTATACAATGAAAAAAAGAATTAGCCTAAAGAAAGACATGTATATATTTCATTGACTGAAAATCACACTGCATAAGATTTATGTCATGTAGTGTACAATAATTAAGCCTTAACGAATAATTTAAAAGAGAGAAAGAGAGAGAGAAAGCTAGAAAGCGACACAGTGATATGAAATTCGCAGGGAGGACATTGGAGAACTAGAGCGCGCTGTCTACATGTATAATATATATAAAAAAAATAATTAAAGATGCCTCAATTTAATTATTTAACCCTGTCACATTCTTCTATATAATAACAAAGTGTACGCTTAAGACTAGATTTTATGACAAATATTTAATACTGTCTTGTAAAATGAGAGCTTAATTTAAAAGTAAATGGAAAGGGCGGAGGTGTTTTCAACTTAATGTGCTCATGCATTTTCAGTTCTCCACACGGTAAAATAAATTGATATTTACAACCATTGACTGTATTGAAGTATTAAAGATACCCACAAAAAGCTTTTGATGACAGTACACAGACATGTGAGAAAAAATATGAGATGAGATTTTTTAAACCTTTATGAACAAATATTAAACTTTTAAAAAAGTACTTGGGAAGAAAAACACTGCAAATACAATGGAATAATTTTCCTCAGATAATGTCATCTACGTGTAAGGAGAAATTTAAAGAAAAAACATAAACATTTATAAAAGCTTATGTTAACATTATGGTCTAAAAATAATTATAATGAATTAATAGCTGAAACTGAAAACAAATTAATAAAACGTGACTTTTTTTATTTAGAATAATTTATTTTGTAATTGACTGTAATGAATTTGTTAAATACTTTAAAAAAAAAACAAAAACAAATAATCATTTCTCAGGCTATTTTAATCCATTCCCAGGTTAAAAACAATGACCACAGTAATTATCAGTAAATCTCAGCATCGACAGTACCTTTACAGTAATTATCAGTAATTCTCAGCAGCGACAGTACCTCAACAGTATTTATCAGCATTTATCAGACTCCACAGTAAAAGACGACAGTAATTATCAGTATTTATCAGTAACAGCTAAAATTATCAGCAACAACAGTAATAATAACAGTAAATATCAGTAATTATCAGCAAGAACAGCACCGTATCAGTAATTATCAAACATTATCAGTAAAATTTGGGATTCTCAGCACTTTTTTCGTCCAGTAGTGAATTCTCGCAATGAATGACTGAAAGTCTACAGAGGTTTATATATAACACAAATTTCGTCGGGAAAGACGCCAGTTTTGATACGATAATCTTTTTCGCAATGGGGAGATAAATCCAACACAAGGTAACCAAAAGGTTTTTTTCATACAGTCATTGTACGCTTCAATTAAAGCTCGTTATTTCCCGGGGAAAACTTGCTTACCAAGACATTGAACTTGAGAAGCATCTCTTGGATTTTTCAACAAAACCATGTAATGGGTGTTTAAGTTTATGGTTCTTGAATGTTTCCCTTGACAGTACATGTACATATTCTGATTTAAGTACAATATAGTCAACTTTTTATGATGCGCACCCTGCGTGAAAATTTTCTCCATTTCCTTGTTGTTAACTAGTTCATTCATTAAATCGTCAATAACAATAACGTTGTGATCACCGCTAAGTTCCTTTATGTCGTACTCGGATGGTAAACCTCTTTGAAAAGACACAGACGGAAAACTGTTTTCCATTACAGTAAATTCGTCTTGATAAACACCATAACAGTATAACACTCTTTTTGGCGATATGGGTTCAAACATTGAGTTTAAATTTTGTATAAGCTTTTTGACAAAAGTCGTTTTACCCGAGCCTGTTGTACCGGTTATAGAAATCGTTGTACAACTATGAAACGGAAACATGTTGAAGCCTCCCTTTCAGTTTTGAAAATGGTTAACTATTGAATCGAGTAATGGTATATACATATGAACAAACAATCTTTCTGCCTGCAGAAAGAACGACAAAAACAAATTTTGTAAAATCATGCACATTACCCCCGAGATGTAGCCGATAATCAACTTCTTTGTCTTTCTTCACATCGTCCAGTTTCTTGTCTATAATTTCTATAGAATCGCACAGGATGCGCCATCTAGACAGGGACATGGACTGACCTTTTTCTGTTGGTTCGTCGTCGTCGAACAGGCGAACATCAACAATGGTTTCCTCCTCGTTGGTTTTGTGTTCGTAAATTTTGACATTGCGCTCAGACCCTAAGTCGAAAGTAAAAGTCTCAGTCATGCCCTGGTTCTGCATTTTCGTCTCTCTACAGTGGTGTTTCGGGTACCTCGTCAAATTGTGAGATGATTTTCCTTCGGCGTAGGTGGGATTCTTATATAGTTCCTTGTTTACATGGAAAATAATCCTTGTTTGTGCAAATAAATATTTCTAAATAAAGGTAAACTGCATAAACATGATTTTTAGCTACAGTGTAAGTATGATTATCTATTATTTAACCGTTAATACCCAATTAACTAACTATTTACACCAATTTATTTGCATAGAGTCCATTGCATTATATTGTTCTTCTTTGTAGCTTAACTCCGTAATAAAACTCCTTAACTTGTTTCTTTTAATTATTGTTATTGTCTCCTTTAATCACTAAAATTCTATGTTTGTGCAACCAAAATTTCAAAATTCAGGGAACTGCACAAACATGATTTCTTATTGAAACCAAGTAAAATAATCCACTGTTTAACGTTTAAATACCCAATCTTCTGTGTGGAATAAGTAGACAACATTTTCAGGATCCGAAACGACTATTGCGGACAGAAAAAGTGTTATGTACATAATCACTCTCTTGTCGACCTTTTTAAATGGTTGTCTCCCTTAATCGGCAGATATTTCTTAATTAGCCTGACATGTAACACTCAGATTTTCCGAACTTAATCCCATTAAAACGCCGGTTCTGACAGGATCTTTAGAGTTTGGATTCAGGATCCTCAGGCTCTCGTCCCCCGTCTGTCAATTTAAATCACCTGTTCGGACAGGATCTTTAAAGTTTGGATCATTTCAGGATCTCAGGATCCATCAGGATCCGATCGAAATGCTACTCCCTATACTACAGTTAGTAAAGTTTTTTGTTTCTATTCTATGCTTGTGTTCAGAAAATCTAAACCAAAATATTTAATTTTCGTTTTTTTCCCTTTAATTTCACCTACTGAGTACTAGGGTCGTATAAAGTAATAAACTACACTGTATATCAGGTATATGCGTTCCTGACATTACCAGCTGATTACTACACGTGTAATGTGAATCGTGTACTTACATGCAAACATTACTTGTTCCCCCTGTTTAAAAACAAAGAAAGACGAAAAATATAATATTTACGATAACGGAAAATTTATTTTCCAATGTCTAAAATATTGTAAATGCATGTGTATTTCTTTCCGGTCTATTTTTATACCCTCTATTTTTATGCTTAACGCGATTGCTATTTCACCGAGAAATTAAGATTAAAACCTCAAAATATGGAACAGACCTTTCCACAGGCTCCAATTACGATCAAATCATGATGCTTATCGGCGATTATATTCATTTCTGAGACTTTAAGACACCAAACGCCGTATTCATTCATTTTATTACGTATATTTTCACAACAGTCGATATCTTCGGATAGTGAAAGTGATCTCTAATCGCGGAGGTAAAAAGAGCGTTGAACCTAAACGGTGCATACGCCACCTACATTCCGGGGCGGGTAATACGAAGTTTTATTTGCCATTAGAGGTACAAATGAAAATTCATTAGACATTATTAACATATCATACACTCTCCATTTCTTTCTCATTTGAAAAATCTTATATCTGCACTTGACTTATACATTACTTTTGCGCATAATAATATTACCAATCAAGGCGTACATCATCACGAAGAAAATAGATACCTTGTATAATGAGATGATTGTTGTAACCTTATGTGTAAAACAAATAAAAATATAGTAATTTAGTGTGTAGACTAAATTAAACAAAGAAAACAAAATTCATAAAATGGAACGAAAGATTATACTGCAGGGCAGGCGCTAGACACTAAGGCGGTGGATCTGTCTTTGTATTTTCTCAACAGTTAAGCAATTGTAATTTCAAAACGTACATAAACACAACAGTTATTAGCGTTAAAAAACTATTTATGATGTAAAAGACCGCCTTAATCGCATATTCATTTATTCTCAATTACATGTACAAACAAAAAAAAAACTAAATACACCAAGCAAACTTTAATATTATAATATATATTTTTACTGAGTAGTGCTTAAGATATTTTGCTTGCTAATCTGATTGCGATAAGTTTTTTTACAGCAAACCCGTGATCTACCTTAATATATTTTTTTTTATTACAAATAGAAATTGATTATCTCCAGGGTAGTGTTGAACTTTTCATTAAAGCATGATTTACTATTTGTAGACGCCACATGATGCCATCGTGGTGGGGTGCTTCCTGTAATGTAAGTCCCATTGAAGTCTTAAGAATGGATAATGGTAGCAAACATTTTATACAAGTCTTTTCCGATTTATCAATGTTAAATGTACATTCACATTACAAAAAAAGTGTAATTTCGACAAATTCTAATTCGTATGCTGCCTTAACATACCTGCGTACTACACGCAGCACAAAACAGAATATAAAATAATCTATTAAGTTCAATGTAATAACTTCGAAACTTTGATGTACAACAGTAATAACAGAGAATAATTGATTTACTAGGGTACTAGGGTGATGGTTTTGATCCCAATTCTGATTTTCTGATGTCCATGTCTCTTCTGCTTCCATATTTTTAATGTGTAAAGGACTATTGGTCTAGAATACAGCTCTTTTCATTTACTATAATAGTAGCTATGGGGATATTAAATTCACTATAGCTAACTATAAGAAACTGTAAATAGTTACCTTATTTCTATTAATAATTTAAGTCCATATATTTTTCTACAACAAATTTCTCTTCGAAAGTTCACGAGGTTTTTTTAATGTTGGGACAATGCCAAAGAAAAAAACCCTTTGAATTGTTTATCCCATGATGTACGAGGGGTGATCAAAAAGTTCTATCTCTAAATCTTCAAAACCACAATTCAGATTAGTAAAAAAAATGGTAAACATATAGCCATACATAAGTTCTATAAATAGCACAAGTTGAATAAAGTTTTCCTTCTTGTATGTGACGTCATCATGTCAAAATCACGTCACTATAAAGGTCACTTGTGCCAAAAAAATATTTGTCTCAGTCGTACACATTCAAAGAAAGGGCTGCAAAATTTATGGTATATCTTAGAAATCCCTTTGTAGTAGCGTATAATAATATGTATACAGTTCATTAAGACAAAAGACTTCTTAGAAATTAAATCAATTATTGGTTTGATCGTTTGAGTGAATAAAGGCAGATGGTCAAAAATGATATTTGTTATGTTGCTCCTATCAATTTCCTTTCAAATACCTCCAATTTAAACTTTGAAAAAAAATAGTTGAGCATCTTAAGAACAGTATTATTAAATAGCAAAGATATTTTTTACTTTACATTTTAAACATATTAGATATGATAGAAAGGAGTCACCAATTTTCTATCTATCTTAAATAAACGTCTCTCCCGAGACAGAGAATTTGGGTTTTGATGGTCGCCATGCTTAATTTTGAAAATGATATTCTAATCCACCATTTCAATTACGGAAATACAGCATGATCACGTTACGAAATTCATTATTTCACAGCTTTGCAATCTCGGAATGGTGGTTTTCCTTCACGCATGTCATTCCGTCCAAAAATATTATATACGACTTAAATAGTAGTGAACAACTTCTTTTACTGTGTTTTCCCGATTGTTTACAGAAAATATTCGTCTATGTGGGTGTTTTTCCGATGTCAACGCGGAATTTTATCACTGTTCACTGCTCCACCATTCGAAAAACATTTTTTTGGAACGATTCCGATCCTGTCTTAATATGTTCTAACGCTAATTACTCAGCCATTTTGAAACTTTGAACGTTCAAAGAACTTTATTCGGTAATAACCGATATTTGCCCCCATAACCAAACTTTGATGGAGAAATATTTAATTATGATCTTAAATAGAGGGGTACATGCTGACTTCAACGCACTGAATATGTTCATAAGTAATGACGTCATATATACGAAATGACGTAACAAACATGATGTAAATTTCATTTTTTATTAATTCTACAGAAAAATGTTCATATTTCGTCGATATTTTGAGCGCATGTGTGTTCAGGATCAATATTTTAATATAATGTGTAGATTGATTGATTGATTGTATATTGTTTAACGTCCCTCTTGAGAATTTTTCACTCATATGGAGACGTCACCGATGCCGGTGAAGGGCTTCAAATTTAGACCTATACTCGGCACTCAGGGCCATTGAGCAGTGAGGGTTCTTTATCGTGCCAACGCCTACCGTGACACGGGACCTACGTTTTTAAGGTCATATCCGAAAGACCCGTGACTTTCACTTCTAGTGCCGAGCGCTTGGCGAAGGAACAATCACTACCTTTGTTTAGGTCTTAGGTATGACGCGGCGCCGCGATCGAGAATCGAACCCGGGCCTCCCGATCACGAAGCGAACGCTCTACCACTAGGCTACCGTGACCGGTTATAATGTGTAGAATAATAATATCAATGAAATATGTAAATATTGTTCCTGAACAAACTTGCGCTCTATAAATTTTAAAGCTAGAATTGTTAAAACTTTGTCCATTTCATCCTCTTTTAAAAAAAAAGATACAAAATCGGACTAGTTTGTGACGTCATAAAAACAGAAATTGTGAGTAAACTACTTTGAAACAATAATAAATTCTGTTAATTTACATTTCTCATACAATTATTGAATTCAGCACATAAAAGCAAGTTTTCAAAATTTGACTTTTGTGTGTATGTGTGTGTGTGTGTGGGGGGGGGGGGGGGGGGGGGCAAATATATGCAATATACCGCATATAGTTCTTTTGCAGGTTTAACGTGATAACGTCTGTCAACCTCATAATGTAAAATTGTTTTAGATTTCCCAAGATTTTTTAAAAATACAAATGAAATTTAAAAAGTGATAAATATTTTTTTTATTATTAAAATGTTGCAGTGCTCCGGGTCTCAATTCCTAGTGTAATTATGAAGCCATAATTGTAATTAAACATTTGAAATTGAATAAT
>PRKT01000281.1:77292-83402 GCA_003671525.1 Saccostrea glomerata
TTAAGGGCATCCTGCCCTAGGGTTAAATTCACCAAAACACATACCCTCACACACACATAATAAAGAAACCTGAATTTTATAATGCGTTTTTAGTTTAGTAAATCTTGCTTAAAAATTCGAAAGCGGGGGGGGGGGGGGGGGGGGGGGGGGGGCACACTCGAGGCACCGGCCCTGGATTTGCCTCTGATTAAGCGGCGTTCTTGCATTAAGAAGTTTGCTAATTCTGCTTTCGGAAGATTCGTTCAACGAAGCATAGGTATTGCTCGAAAATACATAAGTGTCGAAAATAGTTGAAAATGTTGAAAGGTAGAAAGATTCAATGAAAAATGAAAAAAAACTTCATAGCCTTGTCTAGTGATTGTCAATAAACACACTGTATAGATTGTTTAAAATAAATCCATTTGTTACTTCTTCTAAAAACTCTGCAATTGATGATCGTCATAACATTTAATTTGTTAAAACATGAGGATGAATACTTTGACGAAAAGAATATCTTTACAAGTCCATGCATAAAATATAACGCGGTACCTCTTTACTTAGAGGTCTTCTTTGTTGGAGAATGTGTATGAAACGCCGCGGGACTGTCTTACTTATGAGGGAAAAACATTATACGCAGTGTTCTATACGTTATATATGGTATTTTAATTATTTGAAAATTTTACCCCCCCCCCTCGGTTGCTACGTTCCTGTACTTGGCTTTATATATACAGGTTGATTAAAATATCAAATGCATAAAGAAATATCAAATGCATAAAGTTTGTGTAAATAATTAATTAATTTATTATTTTACAAAATTACCAAAGTCAAACAATGAAGCGTTACAATGTACAGTATCTAATTATTTACGTGACCGCGATAAGCACACGGGCGCTGAACGGACACGCTGTCATTTTCACTTTTACATGTACCTAAGCTTGTTTATATCTGACGTTTTAATTTCAAATTAAGTTATCTTTTATTAACAAAATATAAAAGCACTATTTGATATATATTGTAAAATACATTTTTGTGAAATGCTCATCAATTAATAAATAATTTATCACTTTATTTAAAAGAACTCAGAAGTGTTAAAATTTACAACGCCATTACGACGTTCCGTAAAATGTACGAAATTCGGCTATATACATGTGCTATTTTCAAGACCTCTTACGGAAAATATTAAAGAGATATTGAAAAAAGAATGTAGTTTTGAAAAAAAAATATAGTCTGTAGATATATCCAGAGCAAAAAATGTCCTATTTTGAAACCAGGCCAATTTGTGTACTTTTTGACTTAGGCTCTTTAGTTTATTCAATCTTCGATCTAATGAAGTCTTGGATTAGTGGACCGTCAGACTAATCATCCGTCGAACAAACGTTAATGAAGCTTCGGAAAAGGTTATAGTCAAACTAATGAATATTCGGACGAATGTTCAGTTGAAATAAAGCTCCTTCGGACTGGTGGACTGTCGGACTATCGAGTCATTCGTTTTAGTGGATCTTGGCCATAAAACAAATATGTAAGTCTTAATGACAAAACATTTCCTCCTTATTGACTTAAATTCATCAACAAACAGCCACATTTCCTTCCAATTACTATCTTCTTTGAGCAAAGGTATCTTTTAGAATATGAATGAAAAGGAAAAAAGAATTCTATTCGAATTCGGATAATTAATAGGATAAAAAATACATAGTACAAATACATAGATAATCCTATAAGAAGTCTCAGTGGTCGGAATTAAAGACTTAAAATAAAAACTGAAAACCACAAAAAACTTTAGTAAAGCTTTTGGCCTTCTATTCTATCTTCAGAAGCTTTACAAAATAAATAAATGTAATAACATAGAAAATGTGACACAATAATTGACGGAGTTTCACGTTACTGAGCTACTACAGTTGTTTATTTTGTAAATTTTCTGAAGATAGAATGAAAGGCCTAAAGCTTTATTGAAGTTTTCCGTGTTTTTCTTTTTTTTCTTTTTTAAGTGCACACACACACACACCCTCTCTCACAAACAATCACACACACATATTAGTTAGCTCCGAGGCATTTGCGTATTCAATTGCAAATAAATGTATAATTCTAGAAATACAATCACTGACATTGTTTTAAACTACGACAGACTTGAATCAACATGCTTTTACCATTCATGCTAACAGATGAATTTTATTCAGTTTTGAAATTTTCTTCACAGTCCGTTTATTTTTTAAAAGCTTAGAAAATTTAAATCTTATGAACCTATATAAATGAAAAAATTAAAGTCATTTAAATAAGAAAAAGTTTGGAGGGGATAAATAGCAATATGACATCTATTTGACTCTTGTTTCAATGTTCATTTCATAATACGTTCAGTTGATGCATAATACATTCAGTTGATGCAAGTGATTAATGTACTTGAATTGGAAATTATATTCTTATACATAAATTTAATCGTACTTACTTGTTCCAATATGAAGAATTGCATAAATGGCGTCTTCCATCCCGGGTCCTAATACCAGGTTGCCTACACTAAAGTTCATGCAAAGCACTCTTGCATTTACATGTTGAATGAAAGGAGACAATGTCTCTTCCCTTCTTATAACATGAATCCTTTTGCAATCAATGCGTTCGTCCTAAACACAAAGTGAAAAAAAAGTAAGGTATCTGCATAAAAGAAAAGAAAAAAAAAATCAAGGTCCTTTAAGACACCCTGAAATCATTTAAACACGATATGATTTGTTTTAATAGCTAGAATGACGACAAAGGGAAAGTTAACTTCAAAACAAGAGGTTTTTTTTAATAGAGCCTATGTGTTTCACAGAAAGCTGAAAAGAATGTTTAACGTCTGTACACGGTAATTCGGAAAGACGAAATATTTAACTTGTTTCGTTATTTATATACAGTAAAAAAAAATACACTTAAAATTTGTTGTGGTTCTTTTTAAAAAAATACAAATTTCATTCTTAAAAGCGAACATCATGCAAAACTTCGAAGAAGAAGGTATGGTTTCCATACAAATTTTGCCCTGTGATTTTCTAAAAAATGAAACTGGTGTAAAAATTGAAAATTAATGCTTTTTAAATAATTGAAATTCAATTCAGAAAAATCATACAAGTCATTTTTCTCACATGTGTTTTTAAATGGCAATTATGACGTCATAAACATGTGCATTTTCCCGTATTTTCTTAAAAAGTTGCAGAAGACACCAATTTTAAATGGAATTTTCCTTCAAATAACATTGTCCTCAGGCATCGCCCACAAAGATCTTGAGATATGTGATTTGTTATTGAATTTTGCACAAAATATATAAAAATTAACGTGGGCGATGGCTGTGGACACTGTTTTCTAAAGGAAAATCACCCTTGAAATGTGCCATTTTGAGGCTTTTTCTGTTGAAAATAGAGAAATGCTTCACATTAATGACGTCATATTTGCAGAATGGTAAACCTTCATGCCATATTCTTTCCTGATTTATCAGAGTCATTTATTTAACTAATATTTAAGCCAGTTTCAAAACTTTTTGAACTAATTACATTTTTAGGGCGCAATAAAGCTAAAAGCATACCTTCTTTTTCCATACCATATTCATGTACCTAGAATTTAAAAATAAAAATGTTGAGATTCAGGTCGCAGCACTTTTAAGGCGTACAATGAAGAAATCAACAGATAATACACGAACAAAAAAAAAGTTTGGTCCAATTGATGGACACCCAGGTGATTAATGCATACTTGATCTGCCTCTAAGTGCACTATTTTTTTATTTTTTTTTTCGATTACTTATTATTCTATAACCTGCCGCTTGGTATTAATTCGCTACTATTTTTAATGCAAGGATTGTTAAATTGCTGTTTATTATGCTAATACAGTTTAAATTTTCCTTTTCTGGTATTATGAGGAAAACATTTAGGTGTATTTTCGTGTAATGTCCAAGTAGACTTTTTAAGTATAAATTAGTCCCCATCCCCTTATTTTAATTTAACGATGCTGCATTATTTTTTCTTTGCAATTTTGATCTGATATGTCATGGTTTCACTTGGAAATAAACAGATAAATCATTTAAAAAATATAAAATTCGGCATCTCATTCAGGTTTGAGAGTATTCCTCAATTGATACATACATCAACCATGCAAGTTTAGTTCAGATAGTCCTTAAAATTCCTAAGAAACATGCTGCTCACACTTTAACCCACTCACATATCAGCAGAATGAATGTCAAATCCTGCATCAACGCAACTATGCTAGAGTTAAGTTGGTTAGGAAAAGGTTTATTACAAGTTTATCACTTTAGAAAATAAATTCTCCCGTAAACTTTAGTAAGGTCGCTAAACTGTACAGGACATGGTCGAATTCAGTTCCAAAAGCATGCATGCCTGGTAAATATAGTATGCATCATTTGATGTATTATCAATGCAAGTTTTGTTTACCTTAAAATGATCCTGTTCAAAAGCATTAACATAGTTAATCAGATAGATATTGTAAGAAGGATATGGAGATAACGAACAGTATTCAATATCAAAGTCCATAGAACAATACAAAATAGGAAAAGAGCAAACACGAACCCCCGAAACATTAGAGGTCGAATCAGGTGCCATAGAGGAGTCACACCTGCCGTCTGCTTCCTCTTATGATCGGGAAATAACGGGAATATTTTTCGTCAAATCAGTGTATAAGTAATTAACTAACTAAAAGTATGAAAAAGTCAGTCAACATTTGACTCAATGATAAATTGTGTTTGCTGACAATGTCCTTGTATCGACCGTAGAACTTACGAAACGATGACTTTAAGCAAGACTACTGGTATTCTTGTTTCATCAACTTGCTTGTCAATAATTTACCTCGTTAAAGAAATTGTTGATGCATAGAGCATACTCTTGCGTATTCAATCAACTGAGATACATATATACTCCGGATGCAGGTGTTGAAAGTATACTGCAGCATAAGTAAGGGAAGTTGATGATAGTAAAGTTAAAGTCATCACGTTTATCATATACATCAACATGTGTTTGTTAGATTACCATTGAGGTCTTTTTCAAGTAAAATATCCAAGTACGAAACAGATGTGTCATACTCTGTGGTATTTTTTTATTTCAAGCTCACCAGGATATATCGTATCGACGTAGGAATGGAAATTACTATCATTAATTGACACTACTTCGTCGATTTATCTTCACATCGAATAGTCACTTCCAGTTTCCGAAGTAAGTTAAGTAGTGTGCATCCCGAGGTGCATAAAATCAGCTGACAGGATAACAAAAGTATTTTAATCTTGTCAGAACTTAGGTACGAGTAAGAAATTGTGTTATAGGCGGATTTTACACAAGAGGTCTCTGGGCCACATTGTTTACCTGCGTACCTTTGTTCTACACCAGATTTCCGCTTTGTAATACCTATTGTGGTCCTTTTTTCCCCCCACAATAGCTCCTGGTAAGAAGATATTTAAAACGAATAGTCCTACATATCTCAACTTAAAACTTGGATTCCTTAATGAGACCCCACCCTAACGCCAAGGGCATTATTTGAACCATTCAATATATAAATTACCCCAGATTTCTTCCACACTCAGCTTTGTTGGCCCAATGGATCTCGAGGAGAAGATACTTTTTAAAAATAGTTGAGCTAAAAGGGTTGGCGAAAAACGAAATTGATTCGTAAATATTTAAAATTTACATAATTACTAAATGAAATCCTGCGCAAAAACGGAGAATCGAATTCACAGTACTGTTATCACTACCGACAGAACGCATTTCATTGTTTCTTTTAACAGCCTACACGCTTAAAGACATATTTTGTTCAACACTCAATTCGTGGATGTACATCTCCAACTTATGCATTCTTTTGTAAAATTGTAAAAAATAAGAGTATCATGCATTGTCATTTATAGTGAAACCTGAGGCCTGCTCAACAGAGCCAACGTTCACAAGATCTTGCCAAAATCTTTAATACACTGTACCTCCGATAGAAATGTTCACAAACGTTTGCTCTGTTGAACAGCCCAATGTTATTCGGTGCAGTTGATATTGTGAGTTAGATGCTCTTATTTCATTATTGATTTGTAAAAAAAAAACATAAATGCAACTTGCCTTTTTCATTAGGAAAAAAACATACATTTAAATATCGAACAACCTAAAACTCAACTACCTGTGTAGTAAAAA
>PRKT01000281.1:91269-127449 GCA_003671525.1 Saccostrea glomerata
CCCCCCTCGACACCACAATCACACAGCACATACTTTTTGGAATAGGCTAGATGGAAAAGTTTTGTTAAAACATCGTTTGTTATGAATGAATTTAAAATTTGTTCTTGTACTATACATGTTAATTTAACATGTAAATTTCTATATCACATCACGTTGCGTCACCCATTATCATATTTTTAGATTAAACACCATTTGGCACACCTCGGCCGATTCCCACTTCATCTGATAAGGTGACGGAATCGTCGAAGGTTTGCCGAATGGAATTAGCACATGGCAGCAGTCTGGTGTGCATTGGATTAATTCATTTTGTGTTATAATTGGATTTATATTTCATGAAGTTGACGAGACCTATGGCAGTCAGTAAGTACAAGTTTAAGTATAGTGGGGGGTAAAATAAACTCAAACGATTAGGTTAAAGTTCAAAAAGGGTCAAAGATCATCGCATGCCACACTAATCGAATTTCATATTGTTGTCGATGTGACAGTCAGTTACTGCCAATACTGGTGAGGATCCAGAATTTTTTTTTTCGGGAGTAGGGAGGGGGGTTCACATCTCAGTCAAAACATTCCAGCCCAGAATTTCCTGACAAGCAGGAGAAAAAAAAACTGAAAACAAATAACCAAAATAAAAACGATGATAGTGTGGTCAATGTTTTCTAAGTTAGGGGGAGGATGTCCAAAGTCATTTTTATTTGCTTCAGTATATAGTCTTGTTTAAATAACAAAGCAAATTCCAGGGGGGGGGATGGGGGGAGTCCAATCTCCGTACCCACTCCCTGTCCCTGAAATAACAATCTATTTTGTGATTCCAATTAAATAGTATATTTTTTTTCCATTTGACTAATTAAATACATATTTTGTTTCTTGTGTTTATATTATATATGTCTGTCTATTTGTCTGCAGAAATTATAACCTTGCCCATAAGTTTTAAGTGGGATGGGCTATACAAATGGCTTCCACATTTTATAGGTTTATTTCTTGTGACAATTAAGACCTTTTATTTGGGTACCATTAATTTTTACCTCTGATCGCTTGACCTAGGATACACATTTTTACAAGAAAAATACCAAACTTTAAACTTGGCCTAAATTTTGATCAGTAGGTGCTAGGGCTCTCATGCTTAACATGTGTATTCATTGTGAACTGTCAACAGGTATAAATATGTTTGACCTTGACCCTAGAGTTTGAACCACTAAAAAAAATTAACCTTGGCTATTAACTTTTGAACAGGAATTACTAGGGATTTCTTTATTTCACATGTGCATTCCTTGTGACAAGACTTTCTTCTGATACTAACAATTTGAACCCTTTGACCTTGACCTTTGAGTTTGACATATATTTGAGAAATTTCAACCTTCGCCATAGGCTTCCATACAGGGACATCAGTGTTTCACAAACACATATTGTCTTCATTATTATTTGGTGGTGTCTCCATATGAGGGAAAAATTCCCAAGAGAGATGTATTCACAACAAACAAACAAATTACTAAAGAAAATATAAAACATGAATATGTTGGTCATGCATATCTCTGCATGAAAAAAACAGCTTTTCAAATACTGCAACCATATTGTAACCCTTTCAAAACATTCATTTGAGCTTTTTCTGGTTTTATTAGCATATAACGTCTGTCGTGACGTGTCGTCCATCTGTTTGTCTGAAAACTTTTTACACTTTTAACTTCTCTAGAACCACTGGGCCAATTTTACCCAATTCATATAGAAATATGTACATTTGTATGTCAGACTGTCCATCTGTCTCAATAAATTTAACCTTGGTCATCACGGTCATATCTACTGAATGAGAAGAGACATTCATATTAAACTTATGTATTAGTATTTACCTGTGAGAATGGCATGGGTTTATTGTTTTACATCTGACCTAGAAGTTTGACCTACTCGCAAAAAAATTAAATTGTTATAAATTCATCATTTTGAAAGAGAAAAGTTAGGGCATTCATATCATAATGCATGTATATTATTACATGTGATAAGACCTTTCCAAATAAATCATGACTTTTACTCTGTGACCTTGACCTTGTAGCGGTCAAGCCTAACCTACTTTTCAAAAATGTTGCATTTGCTTATAACTTTTGATTGAGATGAGATATGACTCTCACATTTGACATGTACATTAATTACTCATAAGAATTCAAGGTGTTTTCCAGCATGCGATGCTTTTTTACCCCTTGACGTTCATGTTTTACATAATTTTTCAAAATATTTAACTCTCCTAAAAGATGATTATGCTTCTGAGTAACATTAAGGAAGACTTCAGGGAAGACAGGGCATTTTGCACAAAAAACGTCATTTTTCGACCCCCATTTCAACCCCTGGGGCAAAATCAAAATTCTGAAACCTTACTGCACATTTACATGACACCACCAACCATCTCCCAAAAGGTGATTAGGCTGCTGAGTAAAATGTAAGAGGAGTTCAGAGAAGACGGGGCTTTTAGCATAAAAAGCATCATTTTTTCGACCCCCATTTGACCCCCCGGGGCAAAATCAAAATTCCAAAACCTTACTGCACATCTATATGACCCCACCAACCATCTCCCAAAAGATGATAAGGCTGCTGAGTAAAATGTAAGAGGAGTTCAGGGAAAACAGGGCTTTTTGCATAAAAAACGTTATTTTTCGACCCCCATTTGACCCCCCGGGGCAAAATCTAAATTCAGAAATCTTATTGCACATCTACCTGACACCACCAAACATCTCCTAAAAGGTGATTAGGCTGCTGAGTAAAATGTAAGAGGAGTTCAGAGAAGACGGGGCTTTTAGCATAAAAAAACATCATTTTTCCACCCCCATTTGACCCCCAAGGGCAAAATCAAAATTCCGAAACCTTACTGCACATCTACATGACCCCACCAACCATCTCCCAAAAGATGATTAGGCTGCTGAGTAAAATGTAAGAGGAGTTCAGGGAAAATGGGGCTTTTTGCATAAAACACGTTATTTTTCGACCCCCATTTGACCCCCCGGGGCAAAATCTAAATTCAGAAACCTTACTGCACATCTACCTGACACCACCAACCATCTCCCAAAAGATGATTAGGCTACTGTGTAAAATGTAGAAGGAGTTCAGGGAAGATGGGGCTTTTTGCATAAAAAACATCATTTTTCGACCCCCATTTGACCCCCAAGGGCAAAATCAAAATTCCGTAACCTTACTGCACATCTACATGACACCACCAATCATCCCCCAAAAGATGATTAGGCTGCTGAGTAAAATGTAAGAGGAGTTCAGGGAAGATGGGGCTTTTTGCATAAAAAACGTCATTTTTCGACCCCCATTTGACCCCCCGGGGCAAAATCAAAATTCCGAATCCTTACTGCACATCTACATGACACCACCAATTATCCCCCAAAAGGTGATTAGGCTGCTGAGTAAAATGTAGAAGCAGTTCAGGGAAGACCGGACTTCTTGCACAAAAAACGTCATTTTCGACCCCCATTTGACCCCCGGGGCAAAATCAAAATTCCGAAACTTTACTGCACATCTACATGACACCATCAACTATCTCCCAAAAGATGATTAAGCTACTGTGTAAAATGTAGGAGGAGTTCAGGGAAGAAAATTGTGACAGACGGACGGACGGACAGACGGACATGAGTAACAACAATATACCCGAACTTTCTTTAGAAAGTGCGGGTATAATAACCAATCAAGATTTGAACAAACTTCAATTTCCACTTACAGTCCCTGAAACGTTTCACTTTTCCGCCTGAACGTTGAACGAACGCCGAACAAACGGTGAACGAACGCAGAGCGAACGCTACGTGAACGATGTTCGAACGCTGAACACAACTTGGTGAACGACGTGTGAACGGTGAACGGGGAGTGAACGCGAGCGCAAACGAGCGCAAACGCGAGCGCAAAGTGAACGTGAACGAACGGTGAACGCAAAATGAACGATTTATTTGGAATGCCCCCGATCTTTTCCTTGCATTGAACCAATTCTATTATTCTATAATTCTAATTCAAGGTTATAAAATATTCTATAATTCTAATTCAAGGTTCTAAAATATAAATAAACAATACATAAACTTAATAATAATAATTTTAAAAAAATTCTTCGCATTGGTATGTTTTAAATCGATATTTTAATAGCACGATTTTTATTGCCGCTAAACATGTGTAATTGTTACCGAACGCGTATAGTATACATATAAAATCAATCTACTTATATAGTTGATATGTTAATTAATTTAACTAATACAAATCTGGACTATAAAGATAAAACTACTCCTTTTAGAATGAATTAATTACATTGTACCCGGTTGAAACAGTAACCAATGTATTTCCGTGCCAAGGCGATTCTAAGTAAAATAAAGGATTTTCTTTTTTTAATTTACAAATATCTGTTGTCGTACTGCATAGATTCACTCGTGTTTTAATATTCTAATGCAAAATATTATATAGTTATATATCATTCTTATTGTAATGATAATTATTTTAGCTAATTTCTACATGTATCTGTAGACATTTGCGGGCTGTTATTATACTCGGACAAGATGATGGAAAGAGGCAATCAAATAATTTGTAATTAAATTTTCATAACTACATAAGCACGAGAGAGAGAGAGAGAGAGAGAGAGAGAGAGAGAGAGAGAGAGAGAGAGAGAGAGAGAGAGACAACCTACATTTTCTGATACTTCTTGTATCAAATTAAAATTATTCTTAATCATACTGAATGGCAAACATATATTAAGATATGGTGAAGGAAAGAATTTTCCCTCTTAAATATTAAACTTAACGTAAAGTAGAAAAAATAATGTATTACATTTTAATCAGTTAGTCTTTTCTAAAATTTAAAATCACACCGAGTACACATGATATGTTGATTGAACACCGTCCAGGAGCACAACACAAAAATGCTGATGCCCTTAGTAGGATACTCTTCAAGCAGTGTGGTTTCGTTACTGTATGGGATCAGGAAGAGGCTCTACACGCAATAAAAAAAATGAGGATTGTGCCTAAATGTCAAATGGTTTGTCCCTTAAATATATTCAAGAAAACGATGAAAAGACCAGAACAACCCCCTATCACACACAAAGTAATGGGATGGTTAAACGGTTAAATAAAACCGTTGCAAACAGGCTGAGTTCATACGTAAACGAGCACTGAAATGACTGGGATGAATCTCTCCCGTGCGTTATGCATGAGACAGCAGGGTATACACCGATTTTTTTTAATATTATGTTAAGAGACCTGTACACCCCTAGATCTACGCGGGTATGTTAAGGCAGCACATGGACCAGAATTCGGCGAATTAACACTTTTTTATAATTATGTAACACTAATAAATCGGATAAGTCAAGGATAAAACTTTTGTAATAATTATGCATACTATAGACTTCAATGGGACTTATACTACATGAAGCACTCCACCACGACGTAACCACATGACGTCTATAATTAGAAAAATATGCCTCAAGGACGGATGATACAAACAAAACACGAATGCCTGGATTGGTATATATATTTTTGGCCTTATTTCATTGCAAATGATGCAAATAATAAATTTCTAGAAAATAAATAAATTGTAAACCTTCTTTGATGGTCAAAAGTATGCCCTTCTGAAACCATTCTTATTAATCTTTACAAATATTTTTCACTTCAAATTCTATTTTTGTGCAAATTTGAATAAAAAAAAATTAAAAACTACTCCGTGAAAGTAAGTCATTTTACTAGTTTAAACATGACCCAAATTGTTATTTTCAAATTCTTTGACAAAAGTTTGTTTCATCTGTCCTTAATGAAAAAGTGATAAGTTCAACACTACCCCGGGTATAATTAATTTCAATTTGTAATATAATATTAGTTATGTAAAAACATCTCTGTATCATGAAAAGTGCTGCTAGAATCCTACTGTCTTATCACAGAAAATTATTATTCAACACTTTCGGACGAAACCTTTCCTAAATTTTTACATTTTGTTTATACATGTAACATCGAAAAAAACGCATTAATTCCCGTAAACCATAGGATTCTAGCAGCACTTTCCAAAAACAATAGAATAAGAACTTTAGATAGAAACAAAAATTAAGATTCAACGTGTGCGGCGTAGTGTTGAACTTTTGCATCTTATTTGTTACGAACGACAGAGGAAAGGCTGATCGGCAAGAAAACACCCTCCCTGCTTTAATTTTACGAAGAAATTGTAAAAGTATATTACCATACCTTATTCATAGGCTTTATTCCCAAATGAATCACACAAGATATTCATTCTAAATGATTTTAACTCCGATTTCTTGTGTTTGTTTACATGAATTCTCGTTACGTTTCACTTTCAATCTGCCGCTGCATGATCAACAGTTTTGACCTCACAGGTTTGGTATTTACCCCCTGTGATAACTACAGAGACCCCGAAACGACAAAATTCCGTTTATATTATGCCTCTGCATATTTTGATTAATTTTTACGACCTCAAATCAATCTAAGATATCGATTATAAGAAATTGTTATCTCTAAACTTTACTCATATAGCTTACCACGACGTCATATCATGTAGGCA
The DNA here is from genome assembly GCA_003671525.1 of Saccostrea glomerata. Classification (NCBI taxonomy): domain Eukaryota; kingdom Metazoa; phylum Mollusca; class Bivalvia; order Ostreida; family Ostreidae; genus Saccostrea; species Saccostrea glomerata. The sequence goes on from PRKT01000281.1 coordinate 97,789, forward strand.
AGTATAATATTTGGTTGTAACCTTAACCTACCTGCGTAATGTACGAATTGCAAGGAGAAGTGAAAATCACTCCAAGAAGCTAATGGGCTTGGAAATTACAGGAATGTTTGGAAGAAGCTCACAGTATAGCTCGGGAAAATATTAAGCAAGAGACGTATCGTCAAAAACATTTCATGACATTGGGGAAGAAAGAGGAGGTGAGAATGATGTAGTCCAAAAGGAAAGTTCCGGGGAGTGTTGTCAGAAAGTGAATCTTTGGTCGGCCAAGATCCTGGAGATCTTCGAGAGGTGTTCTCGGAGGATATAAAGTGAAAGTGAGAGTGAAGGTGAAACAGGCACAGATAAGGACAAGAAGGAACTTCTGTGTAGTAATGGCTCCAGGAGAGAAGAAATTAGACTCTATCGTAAACCAACCAGACCGTTGCCAGTCTTTACACCAGCTAGAGTAACCCCCATGACAGAAGCTACACCTTCTGATCCAACCCCAGAAAAACACAACATGAATACAAAGAGTCTCAAGCTGACACAGTGTATTTCACAGAAAGTATTAAAGAAATCAACAAGTGGGTTGAATTTGGAAAGCAGATTAAAAAGATTGAAAAGAAGAATTTGCTTTAATGTTCGATTATTGTTGACTTTCAGAAAGATATTCTGTGCATTTATAAAAAGAAAAACTGCATGAATATTTGTTGTTGTTGTTTTCATACGGAACGTATGACTTAAAGGGATGGGTGACTCTTCCTAACACTGCCGAAATCCCAGGGCTGCCACCACTTATCCTATCATCCTGACTATTCTATATGCCTTACCTTACCACTTCTTAGATCGGTTTGCTCCAGCCAACATGCACTGTACGGATTCCGAGATGTAATGAATCAGGGTTATTCCAATCATTGTTACAAGGGATGTTAGGGTTTTTGGCATGGAATAACCTGTCTCCCCTACCATAAAAGAGACCAGTCCTACGCTAGATATATATATATATATATATATATATATATATATATATATATATATATATATATATATATATATATATATATATATATATATATATATATATATATATATATATATATAGAGAGAGAGAGAGAGAGAGAGAGAGAGAGAGAGAGAGCAGGTGTTGGCAGATGCATTCATGAATCCTTACAGTGCATTTTCGCTTCAGCAGACCGATCTTAGAAGTGGCCAGTAAAGGTGATAGAATAGTAAGGGTGATAGGATAAGTGACGACGCTGAATAAGTCGAATCACAGTAAGGTTACTTTTGGACTGAACAAGCCTTATTGCATATATTTTGTCAACTGATCAACTTCTGTAGCTTTGGCATTAGAAATAAAAGATGAATAAGTCTGTACCATAGTGCCAAAATGAACTGGACACGCCAGTTGACTAGAGATCTTTTGTTTAGTAACTAGGACCCTTGCTTGGGCCAGTTCTCTGGGGACTTAGTAAAGGTTTAGACAGGTGTCCGGAGTCAAATTGTCTTTTGAGTTTGTTATGCGAATCGTACTAAATATATTGATTAGATAAATTTTTGAAATAATCATCGTAAATATATTGATTACCGGTACGGTTGTGTCCTAGTAGACTGATACAGATCATTTATCAAAATTGTTGAACTGCAAAAACACTGAGTGTAACTGGATACGTATCCACTTGAATAAATAGACCACTCGGCTGGGCACACGTTACAATTCTACCTTGACTAAATCAGTGAATCATTATGTCGTCATAGAAGGCGAGAAGATGTCAATTTTAAAACACAAGTTGTTGTTTTATTGGTATTTAAAAATGTAATTTAACTTAAGAAAATAAGTGGAACATGTAAACATTTTCAAAAATAAATTGTATTTATTTTGTTATGGTGTTTTTAAAATATAACACCAATGATGTCATATGCGTGCATCAAGTGCATGTCATGTAAAGAAAATTTGGCCTAGACGGCATGCACAAAGATAGGTAAAATAGAATTTGAAAGCAAATATCGTAAATATTATGTGAAATTTACATGGAGTTAAGTTAATTAAACAAGTATGCTAATTTATTTTCATCAAATATATTCTCTTTCTTAGCCAGTCAGCTATATTCGTATTCCGATCAGTCTTTCTTCTGTCATTCGTGACAAAAATAATGCGACATAAGAGCAATAAGCTGGAGATTTCAAAACATAAGATTCGTACAGATGGGAAGTCAGTCTCTTAAAATACCTGTACATGTATGTACACAAATAAGCAGTTAATTAATAAACCAGTTACGCTCAAATAAAAATTATATAAACAAAATAAAGAATAAGTAGAAAAAAATCTTACTTTACTTAGTTTAAATCCGTAGAGGTACTCCAATTTTTCGCCCTCTTTGCTTTTTGACAACTCTTTTGCGGTACAAGGGATAAAATATCCACTTTCCTTCCTTTCAAATACTGAAATCCTTTCAACAGAACCTATCGGTATAACACCCCGTTGTGAATCTGGGTAAGCTAGGGCCATGGCCAGGTATTGATCTCCAATGTCTAAAGCAGCCACAAATACCCCTACGTCTTTAATTAAATCCAAAAATGTATACATTTCTGATACATAAATCATTAAAATTACATATAGCATTAATATCAAGCAAGTAAGTATCAGGATTGACATTTAAAAACAAAATTAAAAGAACACTTTCGGACAAATTGATACAGCTAATATAACTACTTTGGGCATTGAACACCAGAAACGATACTTTTTTCTAAGTAATATAAACAGAATATGCACATAACGAAAACTACTTCATTTTAGACTATTGATAAATACCGTATAATCCCTACTAACCGCCCCGGGCGCTTAGAAAATTGGAAAAAGGGGGCGGTTATAATGCTATTTTCTTCGTAATAGTTAATGTCATATTTTAACTTTAAAAAAACTTTTGAAAAGAAATAAATACAAAGAACAACCAATATAATTTCTAGTTTTTCTTGACGGAATAGTACTCAACACTTATTAAGCTAAATTATTCATTTTCCACTGAGAAATTGGATAATCGAAGTTTTATTTTCATTTTATCCAATTCTTTGAGACGATTCTAGTTGATTTTAAGAACTGTACAGGGGGTCCTTATTTCCTGACAATTAGAACATTCCTAAGGGGGCGCTTATAAAGGCAGGGGCGGTTCATAGGGATTATAGGTATATAATCTAAAAAAAAACTATAAATATTTTCGCTGCTTAAAAGGTATCAAATTAAAACAAGAACTCTTGTGAAGGAAGCACTACAGACATATTAGTTAGTTTAGTTATAAACATCACTTGCTATGGTGTATATCGTTTCAGTTCCTAATAAATCTTGGAGCAACTTTGAATGAAAGAAAATCAATTTGATGTACGTTTCGATTTTTAAAATTTGTTTGCTATATGTGTGCTTATTTTACCTGCCGTAATTTTGAAATATTCTATAGTTTATCATCGTTTAATAACGCTCTTTTATGTGAATTAAAACTATTTAAGTACCTTAAAGTAATACATGTATCAATTTATTTCTATAAATTACTTTTTGTTATTAGTCTTTATTTTTATATGAAAATCAATAAATGTTATTAACTTTTATATTAAGAAATGCTTCCAACAACTTACCATTACTTTCATAATTTTCATTTTCACTTAAAGGCTTTTGTCGTATTGACTCAGCAGCATCTGCTAAATGCAATCAAATTTATAGATCTTCATTTGAAGTCGTTCAGTGGTACATGTATGAGCTAACGTCTCAAATGACAGAAAAAAAATCGCAGGGGATATAAACACAATAATCAATAGGTTAATTTGATAAAAATCTTGAAATTTAATTGAAGAATACTTGATTTAATTGTAATATATTTCCTACCCACGTTACATTATAATGGTGTCCCCTCTACTTGACCTACCCTATCCATTTCATCAAGAATGCCAATCCTAGTGATATACTGTCAAGCTCATATCCAATACGTTTATTTTTTTTTTATCTGAACATGACTTATAACTGATGACAAAAAATGACAACTGCATGTAAAAATTCAATATTTTTCTGAAAAATTGCTTTGCATAAAATGGACAGTTTACCCTCTATAAGTTGATTTCTTATACAAAAAGTACATTTAATAAAAGGAACGAAGTGCTAGGGACAGATTTGTTTGCTTATTTATAAATAGCGCTTGCAGCAGTTTATATCTGTTAAGGTAGTCCGATCCTCAGGTTTATTAAATTAGCAGTTAAGTAATCAAAAATACTCATTAAAGTATCTCTCAATCCACAAAGCTATAACAATTTATCCACAGCATTTCTTTAAAGTTAAAGATGAAAGTTAATCATAATATAAATTGAAAATTGTCAAATCTCCAATATTTTTGCAGAAAAAGCGAATAGGAATATCAGCAATGCATTTTCTAATTGCAAATTGATCAACAAATGTATTTCAGATTGAAAGACGATAGGCATCCAGACATTCAGAGAAATTGTAATGATTTTTATGCTTATTTAGTCTTTCTTTACTTCCATTTTCGTCATGTAATTGTATTCTATAAAACATGGTGAAGAAGGCTTTTGCTACCATTGCAAGACACCACAAAACACTACTCATTTCATATTATGCTAATAAGCATTGGTATCTACGGCTGGATTAAAAAATTCTATTTCTCATGTTAATGAAAATGGTGTTCTGCATTTTTTTTTTTTTTGTAAGTCGGGGATCTTTTTTCAATGAAATTTTGGATTTAGAGAAACAAGAAACACCCCTATTAATATTTTTGGCTTTTGATTCCAATGTTGAGGCTGCAATGCCACGCCTAAACAAAGATAAACACAACAAGACTTTAACAATGATACTAGCAGTAGCCACGCAACTGGAAGTTGCAAATGCATTTAGTGTACATCAATTGACTTTGCAGCATTTAAACACACGTCTCCAGAATCCAGGAATACGGATGACAGACTAAGTACTGGCCGTTCATGGGTTACCACACCCCAGAGAGGACCGTCAGATCTTACTTCAGCACTTCGGCAATAGACTCAGAACTGCTGTACAAACTATTGAAATCAGCATAAAGTGTACAAATTTTTGGCAAGAAACTGAAAGGAGCTTGTATTCGTGTATGGCGTCCGTAAATTGAAAATCCACTAGGTCGCAAAGGACAGATGGATTGGTTAAGACGTATGCCTATAGAATTTGGAGGCGACGTAAATTGCATCAACTTAACCCGTCACTTTGAGAGATACATGTAGGACATGTTTGATTTTTATCACAACACACTCTTACACACAAAATTACTTTTAAATATTAAGGTTTAAACTTAAAATTTAGTTTATTTTGTTTAATCTGAAAATACGTGGGATAGAATACAAGAAAACCTACAGTTATACCTTTCGATGAGTACAAGTGTAAGATTGATGAAAATGGGTAAATTTGCATCGCAGTCTGAAAAGATTTAGTCAAAAGACAATCTCTTTTGACGAAAAACTTATTTTTTGTATTATCACGGATGGTTAATGGAATTTGTAACCTGTTTTTATCCTCAAAATAAGACTTTTACTGGCATAAAACAAGAGATATGATCTGATAACTCCCTTCTACTTTCATCCTTTTCATCGTTTCTTGAAAGCTTTTTTTTCTATTAATTCAGCAGTTTCTGCTAAATGCAATCAATTTTGTAGATATATATTTGAAGCTGTTCAGAGATACATAAACATTTATGAGCTGGCGTCTCAAACGACAGAAAAAAAAACTTGCAGGGGATATAAACACAATAATCAATAAAATCAATTTGATAAATATCTTGAAATTTAATTGGTAAAGAAAAGAATATTTGATTGAACTTTAATATACTTCCTACCCATGATATATTATTACTGTGTCCCCTCCACGTGCCCTACCACACACATTTCATCAAAATAGCCAATCAGCGTGACACACCGTAAAAATCATTTTCAATATGTTTATTTTTGGATTTGAATATGCATGAACCTAATAATTGATAAGAAAAAATTGACTAGTAGGAATTCAATACTTTTCTGAAAAGATGCCAATGGCTTGGCATAAGGCGGTTAGTTTACCGTGAATTGATTGATTTTCACCGAATTGACCATATGTTGATTTCTTATACTATAAAAATTACATTTGATAAAAGAGTTGACCGTTGTTAAACCTTAACATCTATGAAATATTGCAGAGCTAATTAGAGTTTGCTGATCAATTCTACACAAAAATTACTTTCTCTATTTATATAAGGTTTCAATTGATATTATTATAGTTCGGGTTTGCAATTCAATTCAATATAACAACATTGAAGGGAATTTGTTTTCCTGCTTTTGTGTATTTGATTGATAGATTGTATATTGTTTAACGTCTAATTTGATTCATATAGAGACGTCATCGTATGCCGATGAAGGACTTAAAATTTAGACCTATACTCGACACCTAGGGCCATTGAACAGTGAGAGATCGTGCCAACGCCTACCTTTCTGTAAGAACTGTTCACAATGTGACGTCTTTTATTTCTTATCCATACGAAAACAATCTCTATGTTTTACAGATACATTTGCAGTTGACAAATACTAGAAAACTCCATTATTTTTGGAAATTGATAATAAGTTGAACACTCCTCTGTTTTCTTTGAAATTGACTTTTAGTATAAAACTTCTATATTCTCTTTTTAGTTGACCATTAGGTGAATACTCCTCTATTTTCTTTGCAGTTGACCATTTTTGAATGCTCCATTAAACAGTACTTGTTGCATTTAGAAAAATGGAAGGAGATTTTAAACCGAAGGCATACAATGTGCTTTGGAAAAAGGTCAGGCCTTTGAGTAGGTCAAAACAATGGCACAACTTAAATAATATACATCTATATAATATAAATGTATATTTACCTAAAAATTCCTATGTTAACATTTGATCATCCATTGTGGCCCTACCCTACCCCCAGGGGAATAATTTGGACAATCTTAAATTAACAATACCCGAGGATGCTTCTACATGAGTTTAATCTTTCCTGGTCCAATGGTTCTGGAGAAGAAGATTCAAAATAAAAATCCTACATATTCCTATGTAAAATTTTGATCAGCCATTGTAGACAAGCCCTATTCCCGGAGGTCATGATTTGAACAAATTTAAATCTACTCCACCTGAGGATGCTTCCTTAAAAGTTTCATGTTTCCAGGCCCAGTGGTTTTGGATAAGGTTTTGAAGATTATTCCTATATACAGCTCAACAAACTTTTTAAGCTCACATGGTTTTTCGCAAAAGTTTAGGTCACATTGTTATAATGTAATATTGTATATTGAGAGATCAGAATACATTTTGAAAGTATTTGTTTACATTATTTGAGATTTATTTCATTTACTAAAACATAATTCATACATATCAATTGCTAGAACTTCGATATATTCTTGGCTGAAACATAACTATTCCCATTTGATTTTTTGTTGTTTCTTGCCAGTTGCAGCTCTCTTTTTTTATCCGTTCTTTTGAAAGAAGTAGCTCTTTCCAGAAACATAGACATGGGCACAGTAAAGCTACTCTAACTTGTATTTTCTGTACATTCTGATTCTTTAGCGCTGGGTGATTATAGTATTTTTCATCTGTTTGACTGCTTTGTATGTTAATTAGGTGGCATTTTTCAGAGTCACTTTTTAAAATCTAGAATCCTGAAAGATTCATCCCACAGCAAAATTTCAACGTTTCAAACTGTAAATGCAGAAGCATTTTCCTTTTCATGGAAAAAAATACTATTTAAAAAAATAAACAATACTTCATTATTCCACCCTATAGTATGGGTTCTTCATGCAATGTTATCAATTTTCGGTGCTATATTTCGATACGCATTAGTTAATTCAGGTCAAGTTTATTTTAGAATTTGGTATTGAAAATCCACTCTATAATGTCAATAAAAAAAACCCACTTAGTGGTAATCCAGAGAAATCCCTTCAAGAACTCACAGTATTATATTAAAGTGTTCAATAATGGTCAACTATTTTCTTGCCTGAAATTGTCAAAGTAATAACATTCAACTAAATAGTTGCAGAACTGTGGCTCTCTGATTGAAAAAAAAATCGGACGGATAGGGCAGGGAGTTACAAATCCAACCGCTGTAAAAAAAAAATAGATTAACGCCACCGATTTTTGTCATATATCCACGGTCATCCAGTTTTAAAAATTGTACAATATAACCAAAGAAACACCTTAGGATGTAATAACATAATTCTTTTTTCCGAAATAGAATTTCCCGACAACGCGAACTCAAATAATACCGAACTTGTTTACATTAAAAAAAAATACTCCAATAAATAAGTAAATAGAAACATTAGGATTTCCAAATGTATTAGAATTTCTTGGCATACCCGATAAATTCAAAATTCAGGTATTTTTTTCATATTTTACAGCGTTCACAAATTTTGTTAAAATTAACAGTACGCACGATACGAAAGTATGAGCAAACCCTCTGATACATGTAAAACTTAATGAATTGTATATTTTATTAGGATATTTTCTTTTGGATATATGTAAGATTTTCGAAAAATTACCTGTTTTATCCTCTTGTTGACCATTTCCAGTTCCTCTGTGGCAAATAATTAATTTCGTCTCTGCAAAATATCAGGTGAAATATCATTGAATCAAAGAATAACATTAAATTAGCTACAAATCTTTGTTGCATATTTCCAAATCATCTTTTGTTTGAAATTGCAGTCTTATCTTTTTATGCCTCCGTAATCAAGGAATATAAAGGGTATGTATAATTTTTACCGACTCCGTCATTCCGTATGGCTGTCTCTCTTAATGCCTCTCTGTCCGAAAACAAAACTTAAACATTGCTTATACCTTCTGATTAGAGACAAGTATGCCTTCTTTATTAATTCTTTTGACAATAACTATTTTTTAAATATAATTTTGTTATAATTTAAATATTTATTTCTTCACCCTGATTTTTTGCCAAATTTGCAGAACTTTAGACTGGCCATGAATCATATGTGTTTTCACAAAACAAACCCTTTCCATAATTAGGACATTTCGACCTTTACTTTAGAGTTTGCCCCACTTCTGATACAGGAAGATCTACATTGCCAATCTCTTTGTTTGAGATGAAGTTATTTCTCCATTAGTATACTGGTTTATCGTTAGACGCAGTTAGAAATGTTACATGCATGGCGAGATGAATAGAAACAAGAAGCGGGGTTTTAGCAAGTGGACTTATGGAATCAATACCATGTAAATATAAGGAATATTTGTCAACTTTTTTGACTCCATGACTATCACTCAAGCCAATCGATTGATCACATCATGGAATGGAAAAAAAAGTGACATTTATTATTTCTTAAATAAATTAATGTAGGTATTAATTTTCAATCAGTAAGCAACAGTACTCTCAAATTTTAAAGGTACATTTCTTGAGACAAAATATTCCATTTTGGATGCCAATGTGTGATGAAGATGAATTAAGTTTCATATTATTTTTTTTCCAGTTTGTACATTTTGTGTACGAGGGTTGTCCGGTAAAATCGTCGACAAAGCGTTTTTTTTTTTTCGAAAAGTAATTGGCGCACTAAGCTGAAAATTTCAGTAAATGTTTATTGTCATATTTAAGTGCATAATAATTTTTTTGATAAAATATAGGCAAAAATAAAGATTTTATTATGCTTGAATGTGCATGGGGTATTGTCCTACAGCGCATGGTCAAAAAACCCAGATTTTATTAAAGAATACATAAGTTTGAATTCAAAATTAAAGTTTTAAATACATAAGATTTGGATTAGAATTATCGTAATTCAATTTTGCAATCAATTTTGTAGTCTTTGTAAAATTTTAAGGCATTTGGTTAATTTTTGGCAGTTTCTAGAGCATTCAAAATTGGAGAGTGGTAAACACACTACACGAAAAATGGAGACCTTTTATGACGTTACGGCGCACTGGAGAGCAGTTCAGTTTTATTTCAATGCTGTAATGACACCTTTAGAGACTTGAAATGACCATAGAAGAAAAAAGATTATAAAAGAATCAACATATCTGAAGTATACAAATGAAATGGGAGTTTTCTTAGCGAAGTCGTTTTAATCGAGTCCCTGGGGAGTAAAAAACATACGGACAAACTCCTAATGTAATAGTAAAAGACGCTGTCACAGTAGACCGCCGATATGAGATTTTCTATTAGTTGAATGATGATGAGAATATTGTCCGTAACTTACTACTAATTCTTCAGAAGATCGCATGGGGTTGCCAACTGGTTTTCTTCGACTTCGTATGGAGACTAAAGAATGTGTATCAATGACATTCCTAAATTTACGTCTGACTCATCCAACTTCATTTTCAGCAAAAATAAAACGTGACGCTGTTTAAGACACGTTGACGTTATAATCAATGCGCCGTAAAGTGATACAAAAATAGGCATAAAATCTCATAATTTGTTTATTTATGCATAATTTATCTGAAATTTGCTGTGTATATTACTTATATATGTACTAAATAATAGTGAAAATTTCAGAACGCAGTGATGTTTATTCTTCATACTAGACAACTTGTCCACGATTTTAGGGGACAACCCTCGTAAATAGAGAAATAATACCCTTAGTTTACTTACCATTGGTTTGGTCAGGGAGAGCCTGTTTGTCAAGTGTCAGGCAACTTTTTTATTTGGTCAACGTTTCATGGAGATGTTCATTAAGGTATATTCTTAATCAAGCAAGCAAATGTTTCGAAAAATGAAACCATTTGTACAAGAAACGCATAGATAAATGTACAATAAAATTAGCATAATCATAGGATATATTAACAGACTTTAAGAAAAAGAATTGAATACGATTGTCGTGAGGATCGATAACATGATCTGTGAATAGCATAACATAATAAAATTCTACTAGCAGATTACATTTAAACTGAATTGGTATCTGTTCTTTTTTTTTCTTTGTGTAATTTGACTTGTCCGTCTCAATCAAATGACAGAAGTCCAAACACACCACTTTTTTATCATTTATTTGAATATCATTATAAATGTATTTTGCATTTAAGTGAAATTTTTTAAACCAAAAGGGGGATAAGGCTCAAACACATTTCACATTTTGAATCCGTAAAGTACAGGTGAAGATACTTAGTATATTATTAAAAATATCAATTATCTAATACCATCATTATTCATTGCATAATAAAGAAAATTTACTTGTACTTTTAAATATACCGTGTCGGTTCATTTATTAAGAAGACTTATTAAGTTAACATAGGATTATAAGAATTGCATCATTTGACGAGTTTTCTGTGTTAAAGTTATATTTCTCGAACAAAGTACAAAGTTAAACATTCAAAATCAAAGTAAAAGCAATATTTTCTATTGTGAAGGGGCATGTTTTCTTCTTCTGCAACATCTGATTTTTGATATAAATAACTATTTTAATAAAAATAAAAAAACTTTTTTTGTTTTTTTTTTAATACTTTGTAAAAATAAATTCCTCGATCTGAAGTGCTTCATTTATAAATGAAACAAATGATTACGATAAAGATTTAATTGAAAAAAAAAATTAGTGAGGAATATGATGTTTCAGATGTCTCAATTTTTTAAAAATTGATTAAGTCAAACTGCACCAATTGAGACCTTACAAATCACTTATTCATGTAGAAAATTATAACTTTTTTGATATACCGTTAACGTACATTTGTGAAGGGGTTAACGGTTCCGGGTGATCGTTCATCTGTTATAAATTTCTATTCAATCTTTTAACATTCTGTTAGATAGTATTGTATTTCCAAAACAGACTTTAAGTACATGGTGACAAATCCTTTAAACATTTATTGAATGAACCCGAAGTTGAAGGATATACCTTCAAATTGGGTTGTTTTTGATAACGTTTTATATTAGAGATTCTAGCTGTAAAGAATTGTGGAACATATTCCCATTATTTCATTTGTCGGAGCAAAGTCTATTTAAAAAAGCAGTACTCAAGCTTTCAGCATTACACGTGTTTCTTACTCGCAAGTTTAGAAAAAATAATTTGGATCACGTCTCCACTTCGATAATGCGAGTCAGAAATTTAAGCCAAATTTTATAACCACACTTTTTTTAGCCATACTCCAATTAGACTTTTCATGGTTGGAGCTGGAGCCCGAGCAAGTGTTAAGAACCAAATTGCCTTACTTAATTTATTATTTTCAAGGGGAGAATATATTGCGGTTCATATGTATAGAGCATTAAACATTTAGTAGATTACAATTTTGGTTTTAGTATTTTTCAGAAATGTAACACTATACTTCATAGAATACAATTATTTTTGTTTTAAACCACTACAAAGGCGCAGAATGGAATAAATATAAATAACCATTTTGTTCGATTAGACTTTGTCATGTACACGTATCTGTTATTTCATGTATGCCCAATATGGTCTCAACACTTCGTCATACGCGGGTATGTTAAGGAAGCATATAAGTCATTTTTCGGGAAATTCAGACTTTTTAAAGGAAATTTAGTTTGATAATTTACCAAAACCGCTGATAAGCGTAAACTATTATTATTATTATTTTGCATAAAGATAAAAGAGTGTGTAACGCAACGACGTGCAACACCACCACGGCATCACGTGACTTCTATTAATAGCGAACTTTTCCTTAATAAAAAAGCGAACAGAACAACAATACCCCGTAGTTTAATAATGTCTTTGAGTAAATAATATAGTTGAAAAACATCTATTTTGCCTAAAACGTGCTGCTAGAATCCCACTGTCCCGTCAGTAAAATAATTATTCCACACATTCGCACGAAACCTTACCCTATGTTTTGAATTTTTTACCTATGAACCGAGATTTTTCGTAAAACCATGCTTAACTCGGGATTCTAGCAGTACTTTCCAAGTATTTTAGGATGCAAACTTTCCATCTATACCAATTTTATGTTTTGAAATATACAGCTTATTGTTGTTCTGTTGCATTATTTTTGTCACAATTGACAGAGGAAAGGCCGACCGGGATACGTATATAGCTTACTGTCTTCGAAAGAGAATATAATCGATAAATATGAATTAGCATACCTGTTTTATTAAATGAACTCCATATGAATTTCACAAAATATTCACGATGTTTGCTTTTAAACTCTATTTTACGTATCTTTGTTCATGCCGTCATAGCCAAATTCTCTGTACACGACATGATCATTCACTCAAGTTACTTGAAGTATACATATGACGTCATCAGTGGTAGATTTTAATCAAAATGACAGAATACATCATAACGAAATAAGAACATTTTGTTTTTGTTATTGTTTACACGTATCTATTCATTTTCTACAGTTAAATTACATCTCTAAATACCAATATTACAAAAAACTTGTGTTCTAAAATTGACGTCATCTCGCCTACTATGACGTCATAATGTAGCACTGATTTAGTCAAGGTAGAATATTTTGTATGCTTCCTTATTACCCCTGCGTACACAGTTGCTGATAGATGTAGATTGATTGATTGTATACTATTTAAAGTCCATCTCCAGAGTATTTCACTGATATAGAGACGTCACCATTGACGGTTAAGGGCTGCAAATTTAGGCCTATGCTCGGCACTTACGGCCTTTGAGCAGGGAGGGATCTTTATCGTGCCACACCTGCTGTGACACGGTGCCTCGGTTTATACGGTCTCATCCGAAGACCGCCCCATTTAGTCGCCTTTTACGACAAGCAAGGGGGTACTGAGGACCTATTCTAACCCGGATCTCCAGGGAATTATAGATGTAGAAGTTTATCCAATCGAAAATGTCGATTTTGCGTGTTCGCAAACAAGACTTTGCAAGAAAGGGATAATTGAAAAGAAATTCGGAAAAAAGAGAGCAATTGCAAAAAGTTTTATAATTAACGAGATGAATTGAACTTTTGTTTATCACTTTTCCTAATTTGTGTACATGTAACAATTTATGTAACTGTAAACCATTATCACACAGTAGAACATAATCTACCAATAATTTTCAAAAGGTGGCAAGAATCTGAAGAAATAAGGATATTTACAGTTTCATTAAAGAAAGCATTTTGCAAGTTCTATGATGGATACAATGGTCTAGTTACAAAAACAATCTAACCATTTAATCGAATACTCACAGACGTTTTTCATACTGATTGTTAGGTCTTTTTATACTCTGAATTAGCTACTGATTTTTCAGTTTGTTTACACATTACAAGGAGTGAGTGATAAACAGAGAATGATTACTCTTCCACGATACCAAATACATTTTCTGATGCTTTTAAAGCTTCCTGTTTGCTGTTATCCCGATTTTTACTGCTGGAATTTTGAGCTTATTTTCTGTTCATTTTAGCTCACCTGAGCTGAAAGCTTAAGTGAGCTTATTTGATCACAATTTTTTCAGTAGTCCGTCTGTCTTTCACTCTGTAAACTTTTCACATTTTCGACGTCTTGTCAAGAACAACTGGGCCAATATATTTCAACCAAACTCACTACAAAGCATTCTTAGATAATGAGGAATCACTTTGTTCAATTCTTTTCAAGAGGAACTAATTAAGAAATATTAAAAATTTGGCGACATGTTTTAATTCTTTTCCTCTCAAGAACAGCTGTGTAGGGAAAGATGAAACTAATATGGAAGCATTCTTAGGTAGTGCAGATTCCAGTTTGTTCAAATCATGACCCCCCTGGGTAGGTTGGGGCTACAATAGACAACCAAAGTTTATATAAGAATATGTAAAAAACTTTTTAAAGGTCGTCTTCTCAAGAACAAGAAGGATATGGAGATAACGAACAGTATTCAATCTCAAAGTCCACAAAACAATACAAAATAAGAGCAGAGCTAACATGGACCCCCGAAACATCAGAGGTGGGACCAGGTGCCATGGAAGAGTGAGCATCCCCTGCCGACCGGTCACACCCGACGTATGCTCCTTGTCATGATCAGGAAATAACGGAAAAAATCCGTCGTCAATTCAGTGTATAAATAATGGATTAACAATTCGTATGAAAAAAGTCCGTCAGCATTTGACTTAGTGATAAAATGTATTTGCTGACAAGGTCTTTGTATCAACCAAAGAACAACAAATCCATGATTGGTCATATGTATATGGAAACGTCCTCGGGTAATTCATATTTAAGTTTGTTTAAATCATGACCCCCGGGGTAGGGAGGGGCAAAAATAGAATGCGACAGTTTTAAATACACTTTATAGGACATATATCCTAAAATCTTTTTCGCAAGAACAACAAAGCCATGATTGCTCAAATTTATATGGTAGCATCCCCAGGTAGTGCAGAATCCAGATTGTTCAAATCATGACCGCCGGGGTAGGGTGGGACAACAATGGACGACCGATGTTTAACATAGGAATATTTAGGAAAAATCTTTAAAAATCTTCTCAGAAACAACATAGCCATGATGATTATATTTATATTGAAGCATACCGAGGTAGTGTATATTCATGTTAATACGAAATCATGACCCCCGGGGGTAGGGCGATGCCCAAATGGACGACTAAAGTTTTTCATAGGAATGTATAGGAAAAATCTTTAAAGATCATCTTCTGAAGAACAAGAAAAGAATGATTGGTCATATATGGAAGCGTCCTCGGGTAGTGTACTACCAAGTTTCTTCAGATTATGAGCCCGGGGGTAGGATGGTAGGATGGGGAAATTTATAAGGAGAAAAGCCACAGTAAGTCAAAGGAATATGTAAGCATTCTTTGTAGATTCAAGTTAATTCAAATCATCCCCCCTTCTTCTGCCTTGTAGGGTAGGTTGGGACACCACATGCATTCAAGTTTGTTTTTTTTTAAGCTGGATTGACTTTTTTTTTCAACCATTCTGCTCAGATGAGTGATGTGGCCCAAAGCCTCTTGTTTCAAAATTCACCCGATTAAATCTAAATTTTAAATCATATCATAATACCACATTATTATCATGCTCCGCTCGTATGTACCATACAGAACAGAGAAGTCAGTTAGGAAAGGAGAATGTTTTATAGATAAGTGCTTGTTTCATTCAGTTTTGCTCTATATTTCATCGATGACATATAATAATACAATGTAAAACTTTATCAATATCCTACAATCTAGCATAAAACGGTTGGGAATGTCAACTATTAATACATTAAGTTTTGGTATTTACCCTCCCAGTTGCAACATTTAATTATATTTCTATTATTAAGCGATATTTTATCATTTGTAGGTTCTACATGTATACGGC
Organism: Saccostrea glomerata; assembly: GCA_003671525.1. Classification (NCBI taxonomy): domain Eukaryota; kingdom Metazoa; phylum Mollusca; class Bivalvia; order Ostreida; family Ostreidae; genus Saccostrea; species Saccostrea glomerata. Next base: position 113,932 of record PRKT01000281.1, read on the forward strand.
ATTGTTACTTAAAGTAATTTTTTTCACTTGCAATATAATTCAAATATGTTTAAATGTATGTTTGAATACATAGAAATATACACTGAATATTGATATTTTTAAATATATAGAGTGTAATTTTATGCATAGGTAAAAATGCTATGTGAGATAAATTTGAAAGTAATATTACCTGCTCCTTTGGGCTCATTATCTGTACATCTTTTTCCTTCAATTTAAAAAAAATGTTAAAAAAGATAAGAGGATTCAAAACAATAAAATAAATATTTCACTCGATCATGTAAAATATGTAATACGTCGTCTTTTCTTTCAGCTTTGTTAGTGTTGCTATCTAAATTATTAAATTTTGAAACGATAATACGATAAATATTATTGTTATCATTATACACAATTTTTTTGGGTTTTTTTTTGTTTTTATTGATTTTCATATTATAAATATGGGATGAACATAGTAATCCGGGCTTCAATCATCTGTTTGTTTCACCTGAGGATTATATGCATGTTAAATTTTCGTCATTTCTATTTACTTATATTTTTTTTACTTTAAAAACCTTAACAGCAATCTAGAAGTTGCTTACAATTTTGTTCTTAACAATACTTACCTACCAAGCCAAAAATTTTAAAATCGAACGAGTTTCACCAAGACCGTTTTTGTCAAAACCATAAAGTGTAATTTTTATGTTTGCGGGTGTGTTTTTCATTTAAAAAAAAATAAAATGCGAAATTGACTCTGTTCAAACTATTGGTTAGTTAAAAAAGTCCTGTTTCCTTTCACTGTAATACCACCAGAGGACAAACAAAGCTTAGTTTTGAATTTCTTATAATAATCAGAAATCGCTAGTTATTAAACAAACAACACATTTTTTTTCTAAAAGTTTTTTTCCCAGATATTCACTGTAACAGGAACCGGAAGTGCCCATATTCAGCTCGTACATGTACTGTAAAGACACATTTACAACTGAAGGTTATTGCATAACAATAGGGTCTGTAAGACTCTCGTCACGTGACTCGCGAGACTTTACAATAATTTTCACTTCCGGGCACCTCAAACATGGAATTGTGTATTCAGTTCAGTTCATTGTTTATACAAAGCCTTTGAAGAACATTTAAGTAGTTTTACAAAGCAGAAGGCTTCTCCTACTTACGATGGATGAATTGCGTGTCATGAAAGCCTGTGTGTCCACTAGGAAAAATTCGATCGAAGTACAGGTAAACAAATAAATGAATGTCATCTGTTTCGTGTTTATTTTGAGCGAAAAAGAATTATTTTATTTCATACCCGAATAAAATATTTTCCCAATCATCTTTCGAATAAATTTTTTGACAGATTTTTCTTAAATCCGATGACGATAATGTTATTATCAGCTGATTATAGAGGAGGAATTTTGTCAGTGCCTGATAGGTACAATCGGCATACCGTGGCTGAATCACTTTTGTTTGGGTAAATAATTTATTCAAAAAACGTGTTTTTTTCAATAAAGTGTCACCTGTGGTATGTCAGTGGATCGAACATTGAATATTTGTGGCCATTTATTTTCCAAGGATTAAATGTTTATATATTTTGCTATCTCTCTACAGGTATTCAACATTTATCAATTGTTTAACACAATTTATACCACTATAATAACAACTTTAACATAACCAAATTTTTGCAATTAAAAAGCATGCATTCCCTGAAAATATGGTATAGGCATTTGGTTCAGTTTCTGTCTGTTCCATTTATTCCTTGATCTTAGTTACAAAAATACAATAAAACTAATTCATTCTATAGCGGAAGTACAAGAGAACCTGGCTGGCGAACACAAATGAAAGATGCGGTTGTTTTAAGCAGTAATTAAGACTAAACTGACTCTGAATGATCAACATTCTTCAAAATGCAAATCAAATACAGGTTATAAATTTATGCAACAAAATAAGTTCTGGGACATAGGACGATTTTCACATTAGTGTGGACTTTCAGTAGGGCGGGACATTCTCTGCGCTACATAATGGTTAATACTAGCAGATTCTCATTGTCAAAAAAAAGAACATTAGAAACTTTATATTGCTGTTGACAACGATGCACCGTATGCACCACCTCTGTGCCGTGTGAAAACTTTTAATTGCCTTCTTAATAAACCAGTTGACATTCTGTAGAATTTCTATTCTATATATATTTCAACAGTGAAGGAAAGCTGTGTAAATATTAGAAGACAATTAGGTAACGTCGAGAATGCCACATCTTACTTAAGGTCCAATTTAAGCTAGTAAGTTCTTTATAGGGATAAAATTTATTCTCATACATGTAAGACATGGTATATCATAAAATGATGTTTGCTTTTTCAAGTGATGCTTTACACTCAGCTCCCATCACAAGATTTTAAACATTAACCCATGATTTATCTTTACTGTCATCTCACCTCTCTATTAAAATTGGGTGGAAAAGCCTTGTATCTAGATTAAATATGTAATTTTATATACATATGCATGTATGGAATTTTTTAAAAAATACCAAATATAATGTTCAACATCGGTCATAATTTAAAATGTTCATGTTTGATGTACTCCAAACCAATTTTAACAAGGTCGGTTGGTAGGTATTAAATTTTCTTTTTGCCTTACGGTATTAACTTAATTGATAAATGTCATATTTAAAAAAAATCACAGACTCGGAAATCTGTTGATGTTTTCATTATGTACTGGATAGTAGACAGACTTAAATTATATTTATAAATTGAAAAGCATTCTAGAATTAGAAAAAAAATATAGCTTCGCTTTGAAACATCTATGGAAATTAGGGGAAATATTTAAAAAAAAATTGAAGTGCTGAAAAAAAAATGAATATGGGTAGGAATTATTTTGACGGGTCAGTCGGAGTACATATAACAAATTTCTTTGTATTGTTGGCCTCGGAAGGGGCACCATAATAATGAAGCTATAAAAAATGTACAATTTTCATACCAGAAATTTGAAATGAAAACGTTTTGTGCATGTGTATAAAAAGGACAATTTTTATTCTGATATTCTTGTAAAATTATTGATGAAATTTAAATTTGCCAGCTGTATAACTAATTTTCATCAGGTGTGCATTCAACTGTGCAAAATTCACATGACATTTTACGTTACAGAAGCTTGCTTAATTACATATGAGTGTCTGCACATCTTTAAATGGATTGTTTTGATCGAGAACTTTTCCAGCATGGAGACCAGCCATGTACCTCACCTGTCATGACATTGTTAAAGGTAAGCAAGGGATCGAACAAAGCAAAACCTTCATCTTCAAAAGATTTACATATTTTTATTATTTATTTAATTGGAATTTTGTTGTGTAGAATTTTATTTTACATAATATGAAAACAAATATGAAGTCCTATTCCAGGACTTTGTGACAGTGTGAAGATGTAATTTAAAACATGAAATGGCTCTTTCTTACTGCATCAGATATTAATCAAGGTTTACTTATAAACAGGGGGAAAACAGTCAAGCATCATTCGGAATTGGAGCTACATATGACGCCGCCTTAACTATATGCCTGCTTATATAACCAAGAAAACACAGTGATCAGTTGTACCATCAGTTGTACAGATGTCGTTGGGGATCCTGAAAAAAATATTCCAGTGCACTCATCACTACCTGCAAAGAAATGAAAATTTAGATGACTTGTATTAACCCTTGTATATTTCACCTGGCTTGCATTTTGCACTCATTAGGCTTTAGCTAACTAAATACACATGTAAGTTGTAACTACCAAATATACAAATTTTACTTAGACTTCCTTTTATTTGATCTGAAGTGTATTTAAAGTGTATTAAAATAAGCATGCAATATTGATCATGTTATACTGAATAATTTTTAAGATAAGAATATTCGTTGAAACAAATGTGCAGACATTATGCACAGTTAGCAATTTTTTTATGCAGGACTTGCTTATAAATATTGAATGTCCATTTGTTGGGATGAATGTAAGGCACACAGTAGGAGAATAGCAAACACTTATCCACTGGTTGTGAGTGGGATAGCTCTTTTATCAAACCCACAACAGGGAACTATTCCCCGAGGGCTTGCCCGAGGGGAATAGTTCCTGGCAAGGGTTTGATAAAAGAGCTATCCCACTCACAACCAGTGGATAAGCGTTTTATTATACTGATGTGTAATATAATTTCTGAAGTTTAATTTTTTTGGAGTAAGATAATACTGCAAGAATAATCTGAAATCCTGATGACGTCACAATGCTACTGAAGTCATAATGACATCATCAGTCAATAGAGATATCGATGGAAAGCAAAATTGGAGGCAAAAATTGCATGAAAAATTTTCCGAGGGTGGATATCAAAAACTATACCCCGGTGTATAGCTTTGCTATGCGTTAACTACATAAGATAGCTATTTTACCTTCTGAACTTTATATATGAAACATTTTAACAGAAGTATAATAATACTTTTTATGCCCCCATCAACGAAGTTTAGGGGGTATTTAGTTTTTGTCGTGTCCGTCCGTCTGTCTGTCTGTCTCTCTGTTTCTGTGTCTGTCTGTCTCTCTGTCTGTCTGTCTATCTGTTTGTATATTTGTCTGTTTGTATGTTTTTCCGCAAAATATTTAACCTTGCCTAAAAGATTGATTTAGTAGAGCTAAGACATTCATAAGTCACATGTGTATTCATTGTTACAAGACCTTTCTTTGGGTACCACCAAATGTGATCTTTTGACCTTGACCTTGGAGTTTGATCCACTTTAACACAAACATTTTGAACTTTTACTTTGGTCATATCTTCTGAACAATAGATACCAGGACATTTATACTTAATTTACATGTATGTATTCTTCGGGAAATACCTTTCATTGATCTGAATATGAGAAAGCTTTGCTTTTGCTTTGTTGCCATACGGGGACATGAATGTTTCACAAACAAATCTTATTAACAAATGTTATTAACCGATTTATTGTTAAGAAAGTATATGACAAATGAAACTAGAATTGATAGGGTCCCTTGATTAACCATGGTATGTGAGCTTTTGTGAACTAATAAGTTTTAAATATTGAAGTAAAGAAAAGTACAGACCAAAAATTTACTCTGTACCTGATTTAAAATGAATTCCATCATTAATTACTTGGAAGTTGTCCTATAAAAGTACTATGAGATAAACCTTATTAACAGATTCCGGTACATGGAAGACACATTCTTTCTAAGCATTGTCCCTTTTTTCAGTATCTTGTGGAGCCCTGTAACAAAAATTTACAAATATAGATAAAATACTGTATTGTTGAATGATGAATATCCTATGGCCCCAGTGAAGACCTGTAAAGAGACATAATAGATTGTTGAAGCTACATGTACGACAAATGAAAATATTTAAATTTCTAATAAAAGGCGGATCCAGGGCAAGCGCAACGGGCATGTGCCCCCCCCCCCCCCCCCCCCTTTCATTTTTTAATGAAATTGCGTAATATGTTATTCTAAAATCGAAATGAATACACCTTAGACGTTAGAATTTCCTCAGTTTTATCGGGGTTTTGTCCTTACACTACCACCAGATCTTTTCCTTTGCATGCAGCCACCTGATTTTTTTTACCTACTATTGCACTCCCATCCCCCCTCATGAAATTCCATGATCCGCCACTAGCTGTTAATTACTATTTATGGAAAAATGCCTGACTCATAAATTTAAGAGTATTTTAGAATGGGTTCAGGAAGCTTTACAGTTAATATAAAAATTGAAATTGTATATATACATGTTTGTGTACATGCCAATAAAAATTGATTTTATTATTTCTGGATCAACAGAATATAGTTCATAATCAGCTAATCTACTGTAATGATTTATATGCATTATATTATAAATAAATTAAATAACGAATATTATTTCTATCAGGATCATGTTTTAATGTAGTTATCAACCCTGTATTCCCGTGATCGAGTCATTTCGGTACATGTACATGTATTTCCCTTCTGTTTTTAATGAGTTTGCATACTATATCCCGACCTGATTATATTTTCCCGTGAGTTAAATCATTGAAAGAAATTGATGGAACCAATCATTGGGGAACCTTTTAGTTTGAAAACACACTATTTCAGCTTAAAAACTATCTTAATTCTTTTTATTTGCTTTAAATGTTTCGCTAACCGTGCCCTATTCGGGATAGCTTGTATGTACGTCACTTAAAGAAAAATAAAGCAATTAAAGGCTGTTTACCTGTAAAACTCACTCCATTTTCCCTCTTCTTTTCAATAATCGGGAAAAAACGACATGACAGGCTCTAATAGTCCACTGCAAGACTTAAAATATAATGCGAATCGGTAATCCATTGTCTCCAAAAAGGCTCGGGTACCCGGTAGTTATAAAACGAAAGTGAAAGACTTACAGGCTCTATAACTTACTCGTGAGGAAGGAAACTAAAATTATGTGAAGCTGTTGGACACAACTAAGATATTAATTACAGTCTTATCAAATGCAACTTTTGGAAGGAAACGTTTGAGAAAGGTGAATAAACCAATTAACTAAATACACACCAGATCAAATTTTAGTTTTACATACAATTTTGTGTTTGAAATGCAAAGTGTGGAAAACAGGAACAAAACAATCCCTCAATACAAAAAACCGCTTAGATTATTTACCGATAACTCCGTTTATGCTTATAATATTTAATTCGGCCATTATATTTTATAAATAAAGAAATTGTGATCAATTTCCCCATTTCTATGATATCTATATTTCATATATATTACCATTTCTTTTCTTTGTCTTCTTCTTTGGGTTCCGGTTTAGGATAATCATCCGTAGAATGATAATGAAAAATGCAATGTTGATAATTATCATCACCAAAGCAACAATCTGCCATGTTTTCTCTGCGGTATAATCACAGCACCTTTCGGAACATCTATAATATAAAATGTTTTTGAATCATTTTTTAAAAATTTTATTTTGTGTACAAGTATTGGGTCTTTTAAAATATGGGTTACGTCTCCTAATATTTCCTTTCCTGACGTTTTTGAAAACAGAGTTTAACCGTTGGAAACTAAATTTACCAAATAACTCATTTAAAATTAATTCTTATGCCCCTTTAAACGAAGTTTCGGGGGTATATTGTTTTTGTCGTGTCCACCTGTCTGTCTGTCTGTCTTTCTGTTTGTCTGTTTGTCCGCAAAAGTTTTAACCTTGACCATAACTTTTGATTTAGTGGAGCTATGACTATCATATTTCACATTTGTAATCTTTGTGACAAGACTTTTCTTTGAGTACCACTAAATTTGACCTTTTGACCTTGACTTTGGAGTTTGACCCACTTTTACATGAGAATTTTAAACTTTTACATTGGTAATATCTTCTGAACAATGGATACCAGGACATTTATACTTCACATGTGTGATCTTTGTTGAAAGACCTTTCATTGGTTACCAACATCTTTGACCCTTTGACCTTGACCTTGTAGATTTCCATACTAGTGAAAAAACTTTAACCTTGGCCATAACTTTTGAACGGTAAGGGATATGGCTTTCATACTTCATATGTGTAATCCTTGTGAGAAGACCGTTTATTGGATACCAAGAATTTTGACCCTTTGACTTTGACCTTTGAGAATGGCTTTCCTTAAACAACGCTAACATTGATAATAACTTTAAAAAAGTTAGGGCTATTGCTTTCATACTTTTTCATGTTTAACTCTTGTGACAAGACCTTTCATTTGATAACAAGAACTTTGACCCTATTACCTTGACCTTGGAGTTTGACCTACTTTTTAAAAAAATAACCTTGGCCATAACTTCTGAACGGTAAAAGCTAGGGCTTCCATACTCTCCATAAGTATTATATGGTGCAAGAGCTTTCATTTGATACCAATTACATTGACCTTTTGACATTGACCTTGGAGGTTTTTTTTAATACTTGAAAATTTTTTAGCATTGGCTTATTTTCAAATGTCACAATAGTTTTCAAGTAAGAATCCCCTACTTTTGTTACCAATTAATTAAATTTGCATTTAAGAAAAGTTTAATCTTTACTATGTTGCCATACGGGGGCATCTGTGTTTCACAAACACATCTTGTTTGGTTTTACATTTGTACGTGTATTTTTAGATTCGACATGTTGTGCTTATTGTACTACAAACTGGTGACAATCTTCTAACAGTTGATTGAACGAGTTCATGAAAACATAACAACAATAATTATATAAATTTGTGAACCTGCTCGCTACTTGTGTGGAATTCTTCAAATCAGTAGTCTTCCTTTTCACACTGCGAAAACATTCTTGATCTACCGAGTAGAAAATATAACATAATTAACTACATATCCACGGGTTGGCATCGTTATCTTTAAATGATTTTTGCCTGCTAACCAAAAACACCTTGAACAAAAATCAACATCAAGGCCTGATTTATGAATTTATTTTCCGTCCTCAACCGATGAATTGAAAAGGGATTATAGGTGTGGTGGTATTGTTATTCCGGACTTTTCCATTCTGCTCATTTTCAGTTGTTGGTTTCTCATTGTAGAATTTATGCATTTTCCGGTAAACTTGTCGTTGACATTTTTTAGTTTGCCGAGCTATGAAGAGCCAAAGAGTAAGTTTTTATCTAGTGCATAATGTTAATAAGATTGTAAATGATGTATATTTATGGGAGGTGGCGGGTTTACTGCATAATAATTCTTACGAGAAAACACGTCCTGAAAATTTGTCAAATTGATATATATTCCTGAGAATTTACAGCGTATTATCTCCAATTTTTATAAATTTTTGCCAACATTCATAGTTTTAACGCTATATTACTATAAACGAGGTATAATTATTAGTACATTTTTTTACCCTTTACTATTGAAATATATGGAAAATAACGTTTTTAAGCCAATTTTGTGAAAATGGTTTCTTTTAAAAACGTTGGAAAACTTTTTAACGACGTAGACAAATTAGTCAGGAAATTCAAAATGTCAAGATGAGGTAAAATCAAAAGTATTGATTTAAAAAAAAATCAACATGACTTCTCGCTAGATTTTTTGCTAAATAATTTCAAAGTTTCCTTTTATATTGCTAAAATGTTGCGTTTATGGCGTTATTTATGTCTACAACATCATTTGTTGAACGTAGTAACGTTTACAGTACGTATAAAAATATTTTCACATTTGGAATATGCAGGATATAAAAGATGTTTTAGACGCAAAATTTAATTTAACTTATTTCGAAGACCAGCAACTTATTTTCACTGGTATTGTGAAATTCATATTATGATCAGAGGTTCAGAATGAACGGTATAAACATACCTCGTGCATGAGAATTAACATGAAGCGACAACTCCGTTACTGAGAGAATATTAGTTCCTGTTTTTTTTTTTTTAGGAAATTCATGCATGGTCAATGGTGGTTTAGGCATACCATATAAATTTGATCTCTTTATTCGAAAACGGCAAAGAAAAAAAAATCCCGATACTGAGAAATTTGCGGGAGCTGGGGTTACCTACAATGTTCCTTCTATATTAGCCGCAAGGTAGTACATGGCCCTACCTCTCAAATATTTAATTTCGAATTCTATGGAACGCCGTCACTGCCTTATAGCAGAACACAACAATTGCATTGCGTCATCCTTCCATTACATTATGTCAACACTTTATGACATTTACTCACACTGCTATTGCATTGTGTCAACCTTCCATTACATTATGTCAACTCTTTATGATATTTACTCAACCTACTATTGTATTGTGCCAGCCTTTCATTACATTATGTCAACTCTTTATTATTTAAACCCACAATACTATTGCATTATGTCAACATTTCATAACATTATGTCAACTCTTTATGACATTAACCCACGATACTATTGCACTATGTCAACCTTCCATTTTATTATGTCAACTCTTTATGACATTAGTCCATTCTACTATTGCATTGTGTCAATCTTTCATTACATTATGTCAACTCTTTATGACATTAACCCACAATACTTTTGCATTATGTCAACCTTCCATTATATTATGTCAACTCTTTATGACATTAGTCCACACAACTATTGCATTGTGTCAATCTTTCATTACATTATGTCAACTCTTTATGACATTTACACACACTACTATTGCGTTATATCAACTTTTCATTACATTATGTTTAGTCTTTATGGCATTAACTCGCACTTTAATTACATTGCGCCAATCTTCCATTGCATTATATTCTCTCATTAAAAAATTAAGTCAAAACAATTTTACGTGGTGTAAAGATGTTTTTATATATTTTCAACTCATTATTACATTATGTGCAATCTCTACTATTTGGTCTAAGTAGTTCATTACATGATGTGAATTTATCTTTAATTCAATATCAAGTCGATATAACACGATGTCAGAATTTCATTACATGATCTGAACAAATTGTCACATGTGGCCAATTCTTTACTACATTGTGTCATCAATATGCTACACGACGACGGGAATCTACATGTATTACATGATGTCAATTTTTCCTAACTTTTTGACAAATCATATTTATGTTATGCCATTGTATCTTTACATTGTGTCTTAAATGGTTAGCCTCTTGTCAATATATTTTAGAATATTTCAACTCTTTATTGTGTGACGCAAGGTTTAGGTTATGCCTAAAATTTCGTTTTGTGTTTTCAATAGTACACGCACATATGTTAAGCATGCAAATAATTTAAATTAAATATATCAAATATTAAACTATACACAAGACTTAGTAATTCCTTAATTAAATATCAGGTTAAAATTTATAAAAAGGATCAAGTTCCCGTGGAATCTTTATTGACGATTTTTTTTAACGTCGAAATTCAATGGCCGTTTAATCTCATGATTATCGCAAATCAAATAGAGTGTGTTATGCAGCAATTTTTTTGATTTTATTTTGAGAAGTCCGAAACTTCTGATCTAACTACAAAACACTGTCCTAAGCTTTTGATCAGTCTTTAATCTTTAACCCTCCTTTTTTCTCTCTCTCTTTTTTTTAAAGTGTAAACGCATCGCATTTTATACGTGCACCGATGTGTGGGTGGGGATCGGAGAGGGGGGGTCCCTCCCTCTCATCTTTAGTGACCAAAATATGCATCAAATTATTTAATTGGTTTTACTTTGTAGGACATTGCATTAGTTTCACATAAAGTATAACGGAAATAAGTTGAAACGTTTTATATAAAAAAAACCCACTAAAGCCTGAGAGCTTCCAGGCTTTCACCTCCTGGTCCCCAACTTAGACACCATACCGTCCTTCTATAACTACTCAAGAACCAGTGAGGGACTGGTAGAATTTTGTAACAGAATTCTTGACCTGGAATGGTTGAAAAATGACTAGTTCCAGTGACGTTGCATCGTTTTTGAAAGTTGGGGGAGGTTTGTCAGCCAGGAAAAATCAAAGTACTGAAAGTACTCATGGGAGTTGAACATTGTTTTCTGAAAGATCTCACAAGAAGTATAGAAACATCTTCATGCTTTCAGAATCAAGTCAGCTAGAATTGATTTGTTAGAGATACAAAACGAAACATAAAAAATGATTTCTATTGCATTTCAATAGCCAAGATCATGGGAGTGCTCTAAAATAAGCTGCAGAATTATAGCTGAAAAAAAAAGATTTTGGCAGACCGGAGAGTTACAGTGCCATCCATTGAAAAAACTGTATATTTATTGCGCACGAACAGTTCAGTTTAGTTCTGGATTAATTCTTTCTAATTCTTACCTCAACAATTTGACCAAACCAAGCAAACAACCCCCATCACCAAAAAAATAATTTTTCCAAACTCGAAAATACTATTTTGTTGTTTGGTTTTAAACTTCTTTCAGTGCCATTTATTACTCAAACTCAAACACTTCCCTTATATTTCTGAAGCATTTGAATCAAAACGCCCCCTACTCTCTTTAGAATGTGTACAAGATATTTGGTCCCAAGAAACAAACAAAAAAACACTCTTTATATTCGATGTTACCATCACCAGACACTAGATTGTCATTTTTCTTCCTCTGATTAAAACAAGTATTTGCTATTCTCTTTTGGGTATGAATGTTTCTTTTCGGTCACAATAATTAATTTTTATATAACTCCATGCTTATCTATTTTATCAAATGTATCTATCTTTATATCTAAATCATCAAGTTTTGTTATTTCATAATTTTAAATTTCATTTCAAGTAATATATATACAGAAGTAAGTATATCTGAATACTTTACATTTTGTTTGTTTTACGCGTTCGATAATTTTTAAATCATATTGAGACACTACCACTTGCCGATGGAGCTAGCTACATGTAAGTCTACAGATTTTTACCTATACACGGCTCTCAAAACCACTGAGTAGTGAGGGATCGTTTTGTGTGAGCACATACTGCGATATGGGATTTCGGTTTATATGGTCTCATCAAAAGAGTTTATCTCCAAATGCATCCCACAGGATTCGAACCTGCGACGTAAGGATCAATTACCACCTTACGTTGAATCTCTACCCCAAACTATTTTAACAACTGCGCCAAGCTAGTGAGACTTAAAGTTTGTGATTTTGATTTTATTTTGATTTGATTCAAATGTAATTAAAAAATAGACATAGTTTAACGAGCTACTACAAGAAAAAAATAGTTGTAATTTTTGTCACGATCAATGATCTTTCTCACAGATCGATAATTGGGTTTATTAAACTATTGTGTCCGTGCATACGCATGTATTCATTAATCTTAACTGTTTTAATTATATAATAAAATCAAATGATACATTTTAGCAGGTAATACTGCAATACAAGTACACACAGATTTGGTGTTGTACACGTGACCAACTGAATGCTGATAAATTCGTGAAATTAAGGATGCAAAATTAATGTCATTTGAAATTGTGTGATCGAATATCAACAAACTTTAATGCTATCATTTTTTTCCCTTTACCAACGTAAAAAAAAGTTGAGTTGCATGTATCTGTTCTGACAAAAAATTTCCAGTCTAACAGATCATTTTACTTGTCAGAGCAAATAAATGTATGACAGTGATATTTTTCGCAGTTTTTTTTAAACGTTGTTTTGTCTCTTTATTGCTGAAACAAATTGAAAAAAGTTGGGTTAAACCTTAGCGTTTCTTTCCTTACATCTTTGTTTACATCTCTATATTTAGACAATCGCGTCATTGTCAAACCAGTTAGACCAGTTGTTGCTCCTTTGATGACCTACATGTAGCACTTTTTGTAATGGAGTGTAGTGGAGTCATCCGAGGATTGCCGAATGATAAATGGCGGAAATCTGGGGCTTTTTTTCATACGGAAATCAAAATTTATGTCATTTCTCAAGAGAGATGACAAAAATATGCTAATCAAATTAAGTTAAATAAAGATCTATTTCATTTACTTTCAAATCATTTATGAAAATTAGATAAATTCAGAAAAATGAGATGGACTATTTTTATTGCGGAAGTTTCTTCGAGTTTATATAGACTGGTACAAGTTTGTATTGAATATCACAGGGGAGTAAATTGGGCGACACAGAAACAACACGACGGTCAGCAAAAAGTGGGGCGAAATTTCAAACCCTTCAATGAACATTTTCTATGATAAAGTTATGTCGGAAAAAAAAGGAAGCCAGAC